>JALMLS010000635.1:0-122754 GCA_038496445.1 Trichosphaerium sp. ATCC 40318
ATCTTTGGCTGATGCTTCTATGAACTTTATCTTCAATTTACATCCTTAATGCCTGAGTGAATATCAAGACCGTGAATTTTTCTTTAGAATACAACTTATTGACTTTACCTTGGCAACAGCATAATCAATTTTACGGTCATATATAAGATCACTTTTTGTTCCAACAAGTATTATTGGAATATTGTGCATTGCATATCGTTCAACCTCTCTTAGCCACAGTATTACATTATCAAAAGACTGATGGCATGTAATATCATAAAAAACCAAAACACCTTTAGCAGCTCTAAATGGACGTAGCATATCTTGTGTGATGAATCGGTGCTGACCTATAGAAACATGTTTAAAACAAACCCTCATATAGCAACAAACACACTGAAAGTATCCCAAACGTTGAGTTTTACTTGGTGGCCGTCAACTTGAATTGTTTTAAACTTCTACGAAAACATGAGCTAGAATTTCTAACACGTGATGTTAAACTAAAATGTAAGCAGCGTATTGCTGGGAGAACAACGTTTTGGGCATTGTTTGCATGTTGCACGTATTACGTAATAATGATCACCCAATGTGGCTTCACTTTCTGAAAATGTTATCAACGAATCTCAGTACAAAGTTTGTCTTTCCAACGCCAGTATCACCAATAGTAATGACTTTGTACGATAGTTCTCTACAACTCAATGTAAGCTATGGTAACAAGCCTAAAACCGAATGTACTGTTCTACATTCGACGTCTTAGTATTCGCTGGAGGGTTTGAAGGGGCTACAAATGCGTAAGTCAATCAATTCATACGCTTTGATAACCGCAAGGTTGGCATACTGACTTACCTTTAATTTTTGTATCTTTGCTGCTTTTACTTCCCATTTATTTGATTTTAGTAAATCTGCAGTTTTACGTTTCCAGTTTAAGTTAATTGCTGGCTTGTTTAAGACAGGCTTCCAAAGAGTCCTCACTATTGGAGGCAAGAAGGCGCTGCCTGTACATACAGGACAGTTTTATGATTTTCTGATACAAATTGGAAAAGCAGTTTTGTCTTCTAGCCCAAAGGCTAGTTCAACACGTGATTCAGAGGCACGGTATTTTTTGCGCCATTTACCTTTGTAAAAATTGTTATCAAGGCTAGCGTGTGTATTGACATTTCTCTAGTCCGTTTTAATGTGCTGCTGTCGATTGTATCATCTATTTTGGATTGATATTTATTACGGAATAACGAAATTGTTTGATAACAATAGCATCCTTCCTTCTCAAAGTGCAAACAAAAAGGACTACCATTAAATTGCACTTATAATTTCCTGACAATGATCCTGATATATTCTTTTCAATGTGCACATCCAGATAAACAGTTCAATATCACTTCGACATTTGTTTGACTTTTTCTTCGACATTTTAGTATAACCCAGATAAACTGAACAAAGTCAGAAAATGAAGTATTCCGTAATGTGAATCAAATGTATGTTATTAATAACCTGTAGTGCTACTCAGAAGCGTTGTGAACACCGCCCTGCTTATAAGTTAACTTTATTCCACGTGATACTTGTATCAACCACTAAACAAATTTTGACCAAGGCCATGTATGAGAACACTACCAACAGATGAAAAAAAAATACTGTGTGAACAAAAATGTAAGCCATTTGGCTGACTTTGTTTTGTTCCATTTGGCACGCAAATAGTTTTTGCTAAGCCATTAGCCGACAATCACAGGTATAGAATTAAAATTTATTACAGTAACTACACCTTGATGTGATTGCTGACAAGCGCTGATGTTTGATGTGATGCAATAAACTAATTTGATGAGCATGTAAGTACTACCAATGATGTACTTGGAACTCAGGTGAAATGAAGCAGACTATTTTTTTTTATACTATTGTATGGTAATACTTGTGACATTTTTAGGTTACAGGCGATTCTGGTTTGCCTCTGGTAGTCGTTGAGTAGGCAGAGACGTAAAGGTTGGTAAGCTGGTTATTATAGGTAGTGTTACTGGAGGAGCTTGTGGCTTCAATCCGGGTTGTTTTGCCGATTCAATAAATCCTGCTTGTAGCAATTCTGTTTGGTTTCTGGTCAGAGAAGGTGCTGTTACGCTTGGTTTTAATCAGGAAGGAATTGTTGGAGTAACTATCTTTGATTTGTTAGTTGGTTTGTCCTGTATATACAGGGCTACTGTATCTATAGGTATTGAAACAAGCAGGTTTGGTGCATCAGCTATTTTTCGGTGTTTCTTGTTCGTTGTGGGTTGAGTAGTTGTATTATCCACTCTTTTCCTTTTGAGTGTTGGAAGTGCGTATTGGGTGTCAATGGCAGATAGTTCGTTTCTAATACGTTTCAGTTCTTCTTGATCTTTCTTATACGCAGCCATGCGCTGAAAAATAGGACTACACTTGTGTTCTGTATGAACTCGAAATGTTTCTTTTGTTTCTTTGTCAACGCATTTGTCCTCACCGTCTTCATTGTGCTGGTTTAATGATTTTCTTTCATTGCCTATGGTATCAATTACTATGAGTGTTTGGAACAATGGTACAAATGAGAAAGGTTTCAAAGAATTATAGGATTGAAGAAAAAATGTGAGAAAAATAAGTTAATTGTCATTATTATTGTTCGTCTCACCTTTTGCATAGTCTTCCTTGTGACTGTCTAGATTATTTTGTAGTTCTTTTATTATAGAATCAGCTACAGGTATTTTATTCTTGCGTCTAGCAGTTTTGAGTGCTTTTGAGTACAAGTTGGCCAGTTGCATTGCTATTATATGTTAGTCGTAAGAGGCACCCTTAAAATAAACTCACATACCCAAATCGAATCGTGTTGGGTACATCTCTAAAAGCATTGCTTGAGCAGTGTACCCACAATGCATACAATTCCAATAGTATTTTGAGTAATTGATCTCCAGCCCATAGATGGTATCTTCAAATACACCTTTATTGAATAAAAGATCATAATTAAAATTCATCACAGCGTTGTAAATGCTTAGATCTCCCACGTGATCAGGTTTTTTGAACTCAAGACCGTTCTTTGATAAAAACTGTTTCAGCTAATTTTTTTGTTAGAAGCATTGTTTGTTATTTTCCTTTACCTTTTCCTGTACTTTGTAGGCATTAGAAAACATAGAAACGTGACTCTTTGCCCCAAAATTGTGCGAGAAAAAACGTTGGCGCATGGCCAAAAAGAGCTTGGAACAGGAACAATTATTCAAGAGAACAAGAAGATAATGAAAATAACATACTTGGTTTCTTGCCTTTTTGTTTTCTATGAAAACCATCGTACTATATATATACTTCAGTTCTGTGACCTAATACTTCACCCCCAACTCGTTCCATCTAATTTGTAATCAGTAAAAGATAGCAAGCCTCAGTAACACAACGCAGCATCACGCTCGTAGGAACTAGTAAAAAAAGCATACTTCCTTTATGGCTGACAAATGCTGTTTAAACGCATCCACATCTTTCTGTATTACAATGTATGTTTTAAAATACTCCTTGGCGTGTATATCAGAATGTACCTAGATTCCCCTTTATTACACTCAGTGGCGAGCTGCTTCCATTCAGTTGCGGATAAAAAAATCACGTGGAATGAACTTTGTAACAGACTTTAGATCAATCTTGTGCTGTCGCGGTTTTGAGTGGTGTAACTTTAAGGCTTTATGAGCAAACTCGGTGATCTCTTCTAAAAAGTCTACTTCATCTAAAACTCAAAATAAGACAGAAAGCACAAAAGAAAACCAAAAAGCTAGCCTGAAAGTTCGCGTGACGACCCATCCGAGGCACACAAACTTCCATTCGATTCTCTCTCAATATCCATTGTGGCTTTACTGTTTTTTGTCTGAGAGCAAGTTTGGAACAGGTGTACTTGGTTTGTCTGTATCGTATTAATTCAAGTTGTTACGCCTGAATATGAGTGAGTCAGTTTAAAATAGCGTACAATATCGAAATTACGTAAATCTCATTCGTACCTCTTTTGTTTGTTCCACAGTAGTTAATAAATTTAATGTGTGGTGCTGGTCGCAAAGATAATTACATGGTTTTTCTTATTAAATATGAAATGTCGCTTAACAACTCACGTTTACAATTAAAACGTGTATCTACACCAGGCCATGCAATTGTACTTATTACCTATAAAAACGAGGAGGTCATATGTGTGGTAGCAATCACGTGATTTATTTGACATGATTGGTCAACTTTTACTGCAGTGACACAATCTTTTTAGAAATGACATTCTGGTATCTTTTTCTGAAAAACATTTTGTGTTTTGTAGCGTTGGCAGTAACGACAATAATCACGTGGTGCCTCTACCAATCAAAAAGGTTAAGTTTTTTCAAATCGGAGCTTGCAACAGTCGCTTTTTGCCGTGCCTATTTTATGATGACTTAGCCATATTGAGTAATAGTTGAACACTCTTGCAGGGCATGGATCGGTTGTTTAGTACAGGATGATTGCCTTTAAGTTGAGTTAAAATTTTTGCGTTTTTATAAAAACTACTATAATAACACGTGGTACCATCTCATCGCATCTAGCTACATAGTTTGCGTGTTCAGTAGAAACTAAACAATAAACGGTAGTAAGCAACAGATTCATTCAACGACGCTACTGTGCACTTACCTGGTACTAGGCCTATTAAATAATGGACAACAACAACAAAAACAGCAATAAAAACGTACACCAATCAGTTTTTTTTCTTTTTTTCTTCATATTAATGCTGTTCAGGATGTAGATCACGTGATTCCAATTACCAAGCCGCCAGTGTTGGATGATCAAAGTGCGTTTTAAATTTTAAACGAGTACAGTTTCCCTGGACTAAGTGTTTGGCCTTCTGTTCGCGAAACTGGGCTACAGCGTGTTGTATTTCGTAGAAACACGTGTGTTTTGGCGCCATTTGTCCGACATTTCCATTAAACAGCTCCTTCAAGTTGAGCTATAACTCTATAATTGTGAACGCTCAAAACAGTTCTAACCTTTTTTACAGGCAATGACCAGTTGTTTAACGAAGTTATGGCTTTTGCTAAAAAGGCCATAAAGATGCACAATTCGAAACCCAGGAATCCCCAGATTAACCTAAATGATGCCACACAATTCAAAGCATGTGAGTATTTATCAAAGGGAGAATGGAAAGAGCTTGTTAACAGTGATAACAAACTAAGTAAAAAAACTGAAAGACGAAGGTAAAATTTTTGATTTGTTTTGGTTTGGATTGTTCTTATTTAACCTTACACGAAAATGAACTTAGTATACGAGATGCTGCAAATATGGTTAAAATGTATATCGTAATACAAAAAGATCTACAAGGGTTTAAAAAGCACCTGAAAGAACTGAATGCAGTACACTTTTTTTTTGTTATCACAGTGATATGGACACATTGCTTATGATTTTAGACTCGAACAAAAAGGGGAAACAAAGTACCAGGACACTTTTTGAGAACCTATTCTGCAGCAGTCTTTATGAAAAATGATACAGCGAGAAAGCAGGTAGTGTTGGGTTTTTTTTTTAATGTTTTACAAATTTATTTGTTTTTTAAGTTACTCGTTGCTCTCTGTAGATGCTTGTTCTCAGGGATAAATGCCCGCAATGGCGGAATGTTTTCCAATGCTCAAATGGCACAAGATAAGGTACAGATAAGGAGGTTTTAAGTAGTGTCTTCAAAGGTATTGACGAAAAAATTAGTTGAAAGAGTTTTTGCACATGAACGGCCTTGTATTCAAAGAGCCTGAACAATTCAAGCCAGATAGCATATACAAGGCTGTTACAAGCTTCGATTTAGATCTGTTATTCAATAGAGGTGGCTTTAAAGACACTGTGTATGCGTTGGAGATATACGACACGAGAGTGTCTTGGAAGTCGTTACATTGTGGGTACATTGTTCAAGAAATGCTACTAGAAATGTACCCAACGCGATTTGATTTAGGTACTAGCCTCACGTGTTTTTTTCCCATCTTGTTTGCCTCATCTAAATAAACGTAGCAAAGCAGTTGCTTGAACATTACAAAAAAGCACTGAGTGTAACGGATTGCAACAAAATGAAGACAGCTATCTTAACAAAAGAAAAACTACTAGCGCATGCGAAACATCAAGCAGAAGACTATGCTCAAAGAGAAAAAATGTATATAGCGAAAAAATCAATCAAACGAGAGAAGGAAATACAACAGGAGGGTAAGAACCGTGGTGACACAGAAGTTACACTAAATAGGAGATCATACATTGGTTTTTTTCCCTCTTTTCTTTCTTGATCCAGAAAACAAAACTAACAAGTTGTAGATCCTATGGACTGTGAAGATTCTAGAATAGGTGATCCAATATTGAGTCCTCCTGTTATTAAAGACAATCAAACTGTTCATGCTTGTTTTGAGTGGCTTAAACAAAATACAGGTAGTTAGTTTTTTTTTGTTCTTAAATGACTTCTAATAATGGTTTGCAGTCATGGGTGAAATTTACAACTCTAAGAACCTGCAACAAAGTAATGAACAAGGAGAAGATCATGATGATTCAAGAATGAATGATTTGGAACCTGAGCAAAATGTCTCTGAAGAAAAAAATGCAGAAAAGTCAGACCAAGACATTGTGATAAGAAAAAGAAAATCAAGAGTTACGGCAACTACAAGTACCAAGAAACAGCGAAAAAAACCACCATTGCGGTATACATTTGATGTAAATCACAAGGCCGCTGTACAAATTAAAACAGAAACGCCAGACACAGTACCAATTGCATTCCTCGCAAAAGAGCAGTTGCCATCAACTCAACCAACAAATAATGACTTTGGCAATGGTACCTGGGATATATTGTTATTCTTTATGAATAATATCTCTGTAGATGGTTTACCCGACAATTTTGAAGAACTAGACACGGATTATATAATGGTAGTTCGTTTTAGTAAGTCATTCTTCTTTAATCACTGTTTTTTTATTAAAAAGTTGGATTAGGAGGCAAAAGCTATTTCAAGACACCAGCAACTAAGAAGTTTATTAAAGAAAAAGATCTACCGAATGTCAGGATCTAGAGACAAAAAGATTTATCAGTGATAGCAATCGATCATGTCAAGTAAATCACGTGATTGTTATATATTGAACGTGGACTTCCCATCACTTTTCTTGAGCTTGCTATATCCGGTTATCACCTTGCGTATGTTTGCTAATTTTTCCACTTTTGTCACGTGATCACTGTGTTTTAAATACAAGTTGTTAAGCGACAAATTGACAAGAATAAAACATTTCATAACGTTTACTCAGCGCATCACCTATTATTAAGCTATTATCTCTCTGCTGTAAGGTACACATGAGATTTATCTAATAGCAACACTGTACGCTATTATAACTCACTCACTCAGTCAAATTCAGGCGTTACAAGTTAATAATTAAGAGGATACAGCAAACTGTCATATAGGAAAAAACCGTTGGTGTGAATTCTCAAACAAAGTTAAAAGACAATGGATACGGAAAGTTCGCGATCTCCTGATGAGTCGTCATGCGAATCTAAAGGCAAGTAACTGGTTTTTCTTTTGTGCGTGCTTAAGTGTTTGTGAGTGGTTTTAGGCGAAGCAGACTTTTTTGAGGACGTAATTGAGTTTGGTCGAAAAGCCATAAAGCTACACCACTCGAAACCGCGACAACATAAGATTGATCTAAAATCCGCTACGATATTCCCAAGAGAATACTTGTCATCACGTGAGTGGAGGGACCTTGCCTCTGCATGTAATAAAAGAAAAAAATCCGGGTAAGTACAAACTGCTTGGGTTCTTACTTGCTAAATGGTTGCTAGTAAACCTAACAAGAACGACGCCAAGGAGTATTTTAAAACATATATTGTAATACAGAAAGATGTGGATGCGTTTAAACAGCATTTGTCCACCATAAAGGAGGTAGGCTTTTTTGTTAAGCCATTACCAAAAAATCTTGCTAGTTTTATGGAGCCACCCTCACTTCACGCTTACTGTTTTAGATGGAAAGTGATGGTAGTATATTTTACGGTCACAGTACTGAAGTTTATAGTAAGGCAGTTTTCTTGGCTAACAAGAAAGCAAGAAACCAAGTAAGTGCATTCTTTTATTTTTAGTGTTTTTGGGTATAATGTTTTATTAAAGTTGTTCTTGGCCATACGTCAAAGATTATTCTCAAAAGGTAATAGACGATGCAATAGCTCAATGTTTACAAACGCCCAAAACATACAAGACAAGGTACTGAAAAGTCATATAGCAACCCAGTTTGTAATTGACAAAAAATTAGCTGAAACAGTTCTTAACTTCGAACGGTCTTGAATTCAAAAAACCTGATCACGTGGGAGATCTAAGCATTTACAACGCTGTCATGAACTTTGATTTAGATCTTTTATTCAACAAAGGTGTATTTGAAGATACTATCTATGGGCTGGAGATCAATTACTCAAAATACTATTGGAAGTCGTTACATTGTGGGTACACTGTTCAAGCAATGTTACTGGAAATGTATCCAACACGATTTGATTTAGGAACTTTGTATTTTTTCTTGTTCCTCGTTTGTTTTTTTTTGGCACTTACAAGTAATAGCAACGCAATTACTCGACATGTATACAGACGCATTGAAAACTGCCAAAACCAAGAATAAGTCAGCTGCTTTGATAATAAAAGAACTACAAGATAATCTGGAAAGTCACAAGAAAGACTACACGCGAGGCAACGTGAAGAATACTGAACGAGCAATTACACCAAAAGGTAACTTGGTTTTTTCTCACTTTTTTCTTCATATACGCATTTATAATATTTCCTAACACTCATAGTACCTTACTTCAGATATGAATCTGAATCATTAAGCCCACATGATGTTGAAGAAAGTGAGGACAAAAGTGTTGATAAGGATGCGAACGAAATCATTTGTATTCACACAGAACCCAACTGTAGTACTATTTCTGAGCGCATGGCTGCGTACAAGAAAGATCAAGAAGAATTGAAACGTATAAGAAACAAACTGTCTGCCATTGATACCCAAGACACACTTCCAAAACTCAAAAGGAAAAGAGTGGTTAATACAACTACTCAATCAACAATCAACAAGAAACAAAAAAGAGCACCGAAAATAGATATGCCTGCTACTTCAACGAATATTGTTGATTCAATGCAAGTTGATACAACACTAGCTCCTCACACAACTAACCAAGAGACCAACATAATAGACCTACCAGCAATGCCTCCCTTGATACAACCAAAAATTCCTCAAACAGTAAACAAATCAGCAAGATTTGAGCCAATGTTGCTTCCAAAATCACAAAATACGACACCATTGCCTCCACTCACATTGCCAACATTATCACCTCCGAGCATTCAACAAGTAATACCAGAACCAGAATCACGTGTGACAGAAATACAACAAATGACAGAAGTACAACAAATTTCCTTAACAACCTTAAATGATGATAGCTCAAGTGAAGGTACAACATTTAGTATTACACGCTTACTATACCTAAAAAGTCTATAAAGAATTACCTGAAGACTTTAAGGATATTGGAGAAGATTATGTGATGATTGTTAGTTTCAGTAAGCAGCTACTACTCTAGGACTAATCCATTGAACCATATTTTGAAAAACTGAAACTAAAACTTTGTTCAGGAGGCAAGTACTATAAACAAACGTCAAAAACTGGAAAGTACATTGAAGAATGCATTAACCTGGACAAATGATGGTAAACCACTGGACATGTTGTATTTACATGGTACTTAATAAAGTATTGTGACTGTCACAAACAATTGCTCTTATAAACCTTCAGTTTATATACTATCTCATTATGCAGTTACACAAACTGGTTGTTTAGTCTACAGAATTGACCCGGCTGAGGGTAAGTTGTTTTAACAGTAATCTCAATTTTTGGCACATTATGGCCACAACCGTAGCTTCAGAAGACTGTTTGTATATCGAGATGCAAATTGATGGTGTTCTTAATTTAGTAACACTATCTTCAGCGTGGCTGCGTTTAAAGTTTATCGTAAATCTTGGTCAAACAATACGAGCTAATATGATGCGTCGCATGTTTCGTATGGAACTTCCCTTTGTAGGCACTCAATGTAGGTCATGGAGTTGACCCGGATTAGATAGAGAAAGAAAAAGATGAGCAAAACAATTTATTGTTTGTGAAGAGCTAATGAGCTATTCCTCCCATACCACACCATTTCTCTCATAATAACAGGATCAATTTCCTGGGCGTTATCACAATAATCCGGTAATTTAAATATCTAAAGCATACAAGTCAGAGAAAAGACATAAAAACAAAAACTCATACTTCTTTGACATCAAACGAAGGATTTTCGTCCACGTAATTTATCATGTGAGTAGAATCCTCATGTGGAACAATCATCACTGGGCGTCCGTTATTACTAGCAACGTTCCAATAGTAATGTTCTTCTTTTACCCATCCTGTGAACGTCTTAATACTATAACAACTGGAGTACGAAGTTTACCATTACACAAAATATCGTTCACTATTTTTTGTCCAATGTATTCAGCGCCTTCAAGCCAATCTGGTCGGAGGGGCGTAATACCAATAGGAGCTACTTTACACTCTTTTTTGCTCTCTTGGAATATCCACATCTTGAGAAAAAAAGTTAAAAAGTAATCACGTGGCAAGAACAGAAAACAACATTTCTCTGCCGACAAAATTGTCTTCCGTACAGTTCTATCCAAGTGAATGATCTGGTACACCTTAGGTATGTTAGTAACCTGATTCAAGGTTGTGTAGCGTAAACGTACCTCTCCAAAACCGATGGTTATTGCAGGATTGGTTTTAGGTCCTAAAGAGAAGTTACACTCAGGTGTGATTAATTACCAACAGAACCGTTTGTGCTTACCCAAAACATCTCCACGCAATGCGCGCAAAGGCCAGTGGTACCTTGAGAGAATTATTAAGCTTTTCACTATGTCATAGAGCGAAAAGGACGTTATTGAAGCCACGCACCAATATTTTCCTGCTGAATCCTCTCCTACGCTCTTTCCAAGGGTTGAGCGTTGTTGGTAGTATGTATCTGGGTATGTTGGAGGCTCAAGCTGAGATAAAACACAAGAACAAGTTAAAGATACAAGTATCAATACTACAGCTGCAGTAGGTGTCATCGCGTGATATGGTTTGGTTAAAAGCCAAAAAAACGAACACGGGGAAAATCTTTGGCGGTAGCACTTGTTCGTGTGGCTCATATATCATCACTACAACGTGGCAGAACTTGTGAAGAAAATTGCTAGGAAAGTTATTTTTCCGCTTTATTGTTCAGTTAATCTGAGATACTGAACTGTTTGTAGAAGGTGAGGTAGCGTTACTGTTACAATCTCTGAAGGTTGGCATGAACGAGTCGAATGTGAGTAAAGACAACTCGTTAAAGTGAATGTCAGATCAATAAACGATGCCAGTCGTGAATAATATGGACAACTTTTTAAACCTCTCTAGCAGCACGCACGTGGCTTTCTATTATGCTCGCGTAAAGTACTCCATAAGGTACACTAATGTTATAGCTTGCAGAGCAAAAGGCTACCTATGTTCACAAACCGTCCGAAAAATCAGGTTTAGCGCATCACAATTGCTTAATTTCAAGTCAAATTCAGTACACCGGCTGATGACCATACCTCGTAAAAAGGCTCTTTGTTTTGCACCTCAACCCTGTGATGTTTTCATGCAGTATGACATTGTACAAACGATTATTTGTCTTTCTTTTGCCACAATCAACTACGCTAATGTGTTAGCATGGGTATATCACATTTACAGTGCTCGCTTACAATCTAACCAGCTTTTTAGGCTCTGATAAACAAAACATTCCACGAAATCATAAGCGACCACTCAGTCCACCGCTACTATTACTACAACCACTACATACCTGAAAACGACCTAATGCATTATGACATGGATAGAAAGGCAGCATCAGAAGACATACACATGTTCTTAAAGAACAGAGTCAAGTTCGATTTTAAAAACTCAATTACAGTTACAGCAACATACACAGTAAGAGGTTTTATGATATCAAAAGACCTAGAGCAAGCGCAAAACTATCCCTGAGAATTCTAAACTAGAATCTGTTACTCTTGGAATACTGTCTCCTTGGGTTTACTGTGTAAGCGATACAGTAAATGAAACAGCAAATGAAGATTATGAAAATACTGCTGGGCGCAGAGAGTGGAATATTTTTCCACGTGTTGTGCAACAAGGTGTAAAACCATTCAACCTTTCAATTTATGGATACTATGCAAAGGGTGTTGAAATAGCTGAAGAAGGATCTATGAATGTGTGTATAAACGGTGAATGCATTCTAAAACAAGATTTGTTTTATTTGGTAAGCAAACTATTTTCATATTTTTTCCAACAATTTTAATCACGTGTTTTAGGACTATGGTGAAGTTTGCAATTTTCTTGATGTTTCAGCAGAAGATAAGATAGATAGAAATAGTTTTAATACCATATATGACATTGTTTGTGGAGAAGAAATAGAAGAAACTCCAATGGGCTGCCTATATAATCTATGTCTTCATATTGGTGGACAAATTGGAAAACTAGAGAGAATTTTATTAAGCAGTTCCACTTCTTGTATACACGCACACATGCGTGGGGATCATGTTTTAATTGTTTTTATTGTGCTTTTTTGACTTTGAACGTCAAAAAAAAATCAACTCTGATTCTGCGTAAAAAAAATTTATTTTTGCGGAGAAGATTTTAAAATACTATTTTCTCCTCCTGTTATGCCTTTTCAATGTTGATACCACTAACGTATGTCTCACTTGGAATGTTGTACCTGTTGTGAATACCTAAGGGCTGCTACAGGCTTTTGAGTCACAGTACAATTAAAAAATACCCAATAGCACATGGGAAGCTTTCTTTGCTTGTTAGACATGCATAGCACGCGGCTAAAAGCATTTGCGTGCAGTCATTGTGTGAATGAAAATGCAGTTGTGTTAAAGGTACGTTCAAAACCATTAAACGGCAGCCATAATGCGTCAATTATTATAACACATTAATGACTACCCGTTCTGAGAGTATGGCTGCCGTTTTATGGTTTGTCTTTGAGATTTCGCCTAAATATCCCATCTCAACTATTTTTTTGTACTACAAAAAGTTATTAATACACTTTCTGAGGTATGCAGCGACAAATTCATGCCTAGTGAACCGTTTATAAACTCAAATTAAAAAATACCAAAAATAGTCCATCAAACCACTCAACAATCATGCCCACACAAGGACAGGCGTTTGGGGTTTGAGTGCAATGAACCAATTGAAGAAGTTGCCGCAGGTCAGCACAAAAAAAACAAAACATTGTCAAGAATATCAAAATACCGTCATATGCACGCTTTCATTCAAAAATGGTATGTGGGAGGGTACAAAGTTAAAGTAACAACGTTTAAAAGTAGTGAACAGCCAAAAAACTTAAAATTTTGGGCAATTGTATAGCGACTTTATTGCTAGCCAAACTCCTTCCAATGATACTACAGTGTACACGGCAATTGATTGGAGCTTTTTAGATTACTATTATGGAACAGGGGATGAGACTTTTTGCCTATAATTTGTAAAAATCACATGTAAAAACTTAAGCAACTCATGGAGATATTGCACAATAATTTTGAACGCTCTAATTATAACAGAATATGCCCGACATATAGTAGATAATGTACAAAAAATAAATTCACGTTTTTGTTTACTGCTAAGGACTTGGCGATTTTTTTTCCAAATGGGAACTACATAATAAAATTCTCTCTATTAGACGCATTTGAACACAAGCTTAAATATTTAGAAAAATAAACCTAGTGCTTCTACCAAATATTAAACATATTGACCAACTGACTTTGTCGTACGCCAGATGTGAAATGTAAGTAAAGAAGGAAAGCTTTTGGCATCTATTGTTCCTGCTTACAGCGATGAGGTTCCAGCATGTTGACGTAATGTTACTATGGCACGAGTGGTTTTTCAACAAAAAACAAATGAGTAACAGCTTATCTTTTAATGTCATGTATAGGCTTGACATACTCTACCAATTTTACTCGCACTTCAATTGGAAATTCTGTATCTAAATCATAAGCAAGGGTATCTAGAGAACCACCTTCCATGAATGCCATTACAATTGCGTAATTGGGTAGAATAAGGCCAATAAGACTTAATATGTTCTCATGTTGTGGAAGTTTTTTCTTTGAAACCTTTCTCATTTGTACCATTGTTCCAAACACTCATAGTACTTGATACCATAGGCAATGAAAGAAAATCATTAAACCAGCACAATGAAGACGGTGAGGACAAATGCGTTGACAAAGAAACAAAAGAAACATTCCGAGTTCATACAGAACACGTGTCTAGTCCTATTTTTCAGCGCATGGCTGTGTACAAGAAAGATCAAGAAGAACTGAAACGTATTAGAAACGAACTATCTGCCATTGACACCCAAGATGCACTTCCAACACTCAAAAGGAAAAGAGTGGTTAATACAACTACTCAATCAACAATCAACAAGAAACACCGAAAAATAGCTGATGCACCAAACCTGCTTGTTTCAATACCTATAGATACAGTAGCCCTCTCTATAAAGGACAAACCAACTAACAAATCAAAGATAGATACTCCAACAATTTCTTCCCGATTACAACCAAGCGTAACAGCACCTTCTCCGACCAGAAACCAAACAGAATTGCTACAAGCAGGATTTATTGAATCGGCAAACACAACCAGGATTGAAGCCACAAGCTCCTCCAGTAACACTACCTATAATAACCAGCTTGCCAAACTTTACGTTTCTGCCTACTCAACGACTACCAGAACCGAACCAGAATCGCCTGTAACCTAAAAATGTCACAAGTATTACCATACAATAGTATAAGAAATAAATAGTCTGCTTCATTTCACCTGAGTAGTTCCAAGTACATCATTGGTAGTACTTACATGCTCATCAAATTAGTTTATTGCATCACATCAAACATCAGCGCTTGTCAGCAATCACATCAAGGTGTAGTTACTGTAGTAAATTTTAATTCTATACCTGTGATTGTCGGCTAATGGCTTAGCAAAAACTATTTGGGTGCCAAATGGAACAAAACAAAGTCAGCCAAATGGCTTACATTTTTGTTGTACAGTTTTTTGTTTTCATTTGTTAATCCCTTGCTGTTGGTAGTGTTCTCATACATGGCCTTGGTCAAAATTTGTTTGGTGGTTGATACAAGTATCACGTGGAATAAAGTTAACTTATAAGCAGGGCGGTGTTCACAACGCTTCTGAGTAGCACTACAGGTTATTAATAACATACATTTGATTCACATTACGGAATACTTCATTTTCTGACTTTGTTCAGTTTATCTCTGGATGTGCACATTGAAAAGAATACATCAGGATCATTGTCAGGAAATTATAAGTGCAATAAGTGCAATTTAATGGTAGTCCTTTTTTTTGCACACTTTGAGAAGGAAGGATGCTATTGTTATCAAACAATTTCGTTATTCCGTAATAAATATCAATCCAAAATAGATGATACAATCGACAGCAGCACATTAAAACGGACGAGAGAAATGTCAATATACACGCTAGCCTTGATAACGATTTTTACAAAGGTAAATGGCGCAAAAAATACCAAGCCTCTGAATCACGTGTTGAACTAGCCTTTGGGCTAGAAGACAAAACTGCTTTTCCAATTTGTATCAGAAAATCATAAAACTGTCCAGTATGTACAGGCAGCACCTTCTTGCCTCCAATAGTGAGGACTCTTTGGAAGCCTGTCTTAAACAAGCCAACAATTAACTTAAACTGGAAACGTAAAACTGCAGATTTACTAAAATCAAATAAATGGGAAGTAAAAGCAGCAAAGATACAAAAATTAAAGGTAAGTCAGTACACCACCCTTGCGGCTATCAAGTGTATGAATTGATCGACTTACGCATTTGTAGCCCCTTCAAACCCTCCAGCGAGTACTAAGACGTCGAATGTAGAAAAGTACATTAGGTTTTAGGCTTGTTACCATAGCTTACATTGAGTTGTAGAGAACTTTCGTACAAAGTCATTACTATTGGTGATACTGGCGTTGGAAAGACAAACTTTGTACTGAGATTCGTTGATAACACATTTTCAGTTTCTAGTGAAGCCACATTGGGTGATGATTATTACGTAATACGTGCAACATGCAAACAATGCCCAAAACGTTGTTCTCCCAGCAATACGCTGCTTACATTTTAGTTTAACATCACATGTTAGAAATTCTAGCTCATGTTTTCGTAGAAGTTTAAAACAATTCAAGTTGATGGCCACCAAGTAAAACTCAACATTTGGGATACTTTCGGTGTGCTTGTTGCTATATGAGGGTTTGTTTTAAAGATGTTTCTATAGGTCAGAAACGAGTCACCACACATAATATGCAACGTCCATATAGAGCTGCTAAAGGTGTTTTGATTTTTTTATGATATTACATGCCAGAAGTCTTTTGATAATGTAATACTGTGGCTAAAAGAGGTTGAACGATATGCAATGGATAATGTACGAATAATACTTGTTGGAACAAAAAGTGATCTAACAGATGACCGTGTTGTTGATACTGCTGTCGCCAAGGTAAAGTCAATAAGTTTTATTCTAAATAAAGTACTGTCTTTTGATATTCATCTTAGGAATTTGCTGATCAACTCAAGATAAAGTTCATTGAAACATCAGCCAAAGATTTCATAAACGGTATGCTAGAACATAAGTACCAAGTAGTTTCTTACTTGTGTTTGTAGTAAACGAAGCTTTTGATGTACTAGTATCTACCATAATAGAAACAGAAAACAATTGAAGAACATTAAAGGAAGCTATAACAGGATGACGATATCTCCCATTAAAGCAAAAACCAAGCAGCTTAGACGACAAAAAATACAATCTTCTTTTACGACAATTCACACTAGTGGATCAACACGTTTTTATTGTGAATCTGAAATTTTTCACCTAGCAGTGTAACATACACAGTTACAGGTTTTATGATATCAAAAAGACCTAGAGAGCAAGCGTAAAACTGTCCCTGAGAATTCTAAACTAGAATCTGTTACTCTTGGAATACTGTCTCCTTGGGTTAAAACCATTCAACCTTTCAATTTATGGATACTATGCAAAGGGTGTTGAAATAGCTGAAGAAGGATCTATGAATGTTTGTATAAACGGTGAATGCATTCTAAAACAAGATTTGTTTGATTTTGTAAGCAAACTATTTTCATATTTTTTCCAACAATTTTAATCACGTGTTTTAGGACTATGGTGAAGTTTGCAATTTTCTTGATGTTTCAGCAGAAGACACAATAGATAGAAATAGTTTTAATACCATATATGGCATTGTTTGTGGAGGAGTAATAGGAGAAACTCCAATGGGCTGCCTATATAATCTATGTCTTCATATTGGTGGACAAATTGGAAAATTATTAGACGCATTTGAACACAAGCTTAAATATTTAGAAAAATAAACCTAGTGCTTACTACAAATATTAAACATATTGACCAACTGACTTTGTCGTATGCCAGTCATGTGAAATGAGCAAAGAAGGAAAAATGTTGGCATCTACTGTTCCTGGTTACAGCGATGAGGTTCCAGCATGTTGAACGTTACAAACTATAACACGAGTGGTTTTTCAACAAAAAACAAATGAGTAACAGCTTATCTTTTAATGTCATGTATAGTAGGCCTTCAAAAGGCAAATAGAACAAACAGTAGAGGGTTTCTTCTACATGATTATCATTTTGCAACTTTTTCCATTCGTGGCTGCCGCTAGTACAAGTACAATCCATTGTCAACGAAGCATGGTGGTTAACGGTTTCATTGTTCCTGCTACAATTCAACCACAAATCAATAAGCAGCGTATTAATATGTATCCTTTATACTTGCTAACACTGAAACTAGCTTTGCATGTACACATATTAGCCATGAAACAATATAACAAACTCTAAGCCTTGTACATCGAAAACATGTGTATTCTATTCTTTTGGTACAAGTAAACTTACAAGTATTTGGGAATTGTTCGCTGTTTACAGTGAAAGAGATTTGTCTTCCCACTTGGCTATCATTTTACAAATAATTTTAAAATTAGGTCGTTCGTTTTCATCCTTTATAAAACAGGCATTCATTATTGTAGAAACATTATCTGGTGTGCACTCTGGAACACCAGGGTTAATCTTTTCTTTCAAAATCTTATATGCAATCTCAACATCATTGACCTCTGAATATGGCCATTTTCTTGCGAATATCTCATACCTATAAAGTGTTAAATCAACAAACCGATATCGCTTGATTCAAGCCACTGACTTAAGAAAAAAAACAGAAAAAAAAAAGACTTGTAAGGAAGGTCGTACAATGTGATGCCATAAGACCAAACATCCGATTTAACACCGTATTGTCTTGTTGCTAGCGCTTCAGGTGACATCCATCTTATAGGAAAGCCATTATCCGCTTTAGTAGCTCCTTTCATCTCGTACTTATCGACAATTCTCGCAAGACCAAAGTCAGCAACCTTCGGATTCATATTACTATCCAATAAAATATTCCTAGCTGCCAAATCTCGGTGCTAGATACAGGTTAATACAACAGCTTTTGCTGAGAATAGTTTGACATACAATGATTTTAAACTTATGTAAATGCTTCATGCCTAAAGCAATACCCCTATTTGAGAAAAGAATGAGAACAGTATTTCGTAGACAGTGACGTACTCTACCAATTTTACTCGCACTTCAATTGGAAATTCTGTATCTAAATCATAAGCAAGAGTATCTAGAGAACCACCTTCCATGAATGCCATTACAATTGCGTAATCGGGTAGAATAAGGCCAATAAGACTTAATACGTTCTCATGTTGTGGAAGTTTCATCATAATAGTCACTTCCTCCTATTTTCAAAACATTACCAATTTGTACTGACAATGACAACAACCAAAGAGAACCGTATTCTCTAGAGAACAAAAAAAATCGATTTCAGGTGCTTGATAAAACACAAAAGCAGTTTTCTCAAGTACATCAAAAAAAAATACTATGGGTTGAGGTGTGTACCATAAAATTATCTTTGAATGCTTGTGAACTACCATTAGGTCGCTTTACAGCAACTTTCTGATTTTTCCAATACCCTACAAGAGTTATAAATACAAACTAAAGATATATAACACATACCGACTAAAACAACACCAGAAGCACCTGCACCTATCTCTTTTTCTACTTCTACTTCAGATGAAGGTATAATCATATACCCGGATGTTTTAGAAGCAGATTCGAGTCCTGTAATATTTATACCACTATATGTTTCATGATCTTCATGGTTAGCGGTTGTAAGTTCTATGCGATGATTAAAACACAAGGAAAGTGAAGAAAGATAAAATGGACAAAAAAAAATGCTAAGGAATAGTGCAGTTGTTGATATCTTGCGCCTGCAAGTTGCTTATGTATGAAAATACACTATAGACAATAATCAACAAGCACAGGATCCTATTGGAATGGCAAATGCATCCAATACTTCTAATTGAAAGAGAATAAAATCCATACCTGCCACAACGCCTCTTTCGGAGTTTTGAACTTCTAAATTATTTGAACGTTTCGTTCTTATGAAAACATAGCCAATAACAACTGCAAGTATTACAATAACTATGAGTGCTACAGCGACAATAGCTGATATAATAACAGCAGGGTTAGAGTTTGATTCGGGTTCAACAGATTCAGCAGGTTCAACAGGACCAGGTGCTACAGGAAAAAAGTTACATTAAGTGTCAATGCACAAATACTATCCATTGATTTCTTAACGTACATCCGCTTGAAAAAGGTATAGAGGTTTCAGGAAACTCAAACAATATCTAGATATGGTTAAGGGCTTATGTACATATACTTACAGAAGCGTAGGTACCTGAGAACTATCTGCTAATGTTAAAGTAAAATCAAGCACGTTTTGTTCTATGTTACGCTTTGTTGTTGTAACAGGTGATGCAACAAATGTAAAGGTTAATCCCTGAAGAAATATATTAGTATAAAACCACGTGACCTTCGATTAAATAGAATCGTTCAGACAATCTCAGTTTTACCATTAAAAAAAAAACTGCAACTGCTTTTGTTGGCGTACATTTGTGGATGTCACTGTGGCACTAACATTTTGCCCGACATTGAACCACAACACTGTAATATTTTGCCTTTTATTTGCATTAGTATACACTTGTGAAAGAGAAAAAGGTTTTTAGGCTATTTTTTAGCACTAAATTTTGTGTTTGTGCATGCAATGCTATCACGAATAGCAAGCTACTTCATAGATGTATATGCACGCAACGCTTTGCGTGATGCTAGTTGTAAAAATGCACGTGCTTATTAAAATCACGTGTCTTGTCGTAAAATTTGTAAAAGCGTTTTCGGGTCAAATAAGTTTCATCGCGTACTCTATAAAGTCAGAAAACGGTGTAACTTTAGCCTCTACTAAAATCTTAACTCTATCACCAATCTAATCCATTAGTTAAAAAAAATACAAGATGTACAATTATACCATAAATGGTGTTGTTGTGTTATATTGAGTACAACTTGTACCATCAACACAAAATTGCACATCAAAATCTTCATTAGTAAGTGTAGATGGAGCTTTTGGTTCAGTTGGAGCCTCAATTGTTGGTGATACTGTTGTAGGAATTGTTGGTGGTTCAGTTGGTGCCCCGGTTGTTGGTGGTACTGTTGTCGGAATTGTTGGAGGCACAGTTGTTGGTGAAACAGTTGGAGGCTCAGTTGTTGGTGATACTGTTGTCGGAATTGTTGGTGCAACAGTTGGTGCTTCGGTCGTTGGTGGTAAGGTTGTCGGAATAGTTGGCGGCCCAGTCGTTGGTAGTGTAGGAGGTCCGGCACAGGGTTGCTAAATCATCTGGTTAACGTGATTGTAACAATTAGCGTTTACCTTGGCAGTGTACTCAGGCACCTCAAAGCCTAGGAAGTAGCCTAGTCCACGTGTAACACTAGAGCCTCTAAATACATCATTATCGCCTCCGTCTATACGAATATTATTAGCTCAAAAGAGACAAAAAAAGTGATTAAAACTGGAAGGAGCAAACAACTAAGAAAATTACCAGCTTTTCCAATAAGGAAATATATAATGCTTGTATTCTTAAAAGCTTGTGATGGTAATACAGAAGGTAGAGCAGAAACAGCCAAATATGATCCTAAGAAGTTATTAAATAAAATTGATAAAAAAACATCACCAGAAAATTAACTACTTTCTTCATGTTCGCTTAACTACTCAAGGAAAAAAGAACTTAAAATGGATGTCGTACTTGCAAATTCCCAGTCTGTCTCCCCTCTACCCTCAAACATAAGCTGAACTCCAGTGGACAGTGTCCCATTTAAGTCGCTATCTACAGATACACACACAAGAGATTGCCCACCACTAACCTCTATAGGCAGAACTGAAACTACATTTGTTTTTTGTGTTCCCATAAGTATGGTTGTGGATACCCCTGCTCCTGTATTTTGCACAGAAGTTCTAAAATTAAAACGCTAAAGAGACATTAGTATAATAACTAAAGTAATGCGCTGCATTGCAAAGAAACAGGAAAAAGATGACAAAACAGTTTTTTTCAAAAAAAATAAGAATGGTAAAAAGACCACTAGATGTCTATGTTATTTTCTTTCGTACACGAAAGACTGGTGCTCCACATTGAGCTTGATCCCATAGATCTACACCAGGTTGGTTTATTGTTTCCATACGAGTAAAACTAGAAGAGAAATCGATATCTTCTTCTTCAACAAAAAACAAATCAGCATCTACTCCTGGGAGAGGGTTTGTAAGAGATACTACTGATGCCGCCTCTACAAATTGTAAGCTTATTGTAAAGTATTCACACCATACACAAAACCTCCTACCTATATTATAAAACTCCTTTAAGTTAACTTTCAAGCTGGTAGTTAAGCAATTTTGAGAACATGTTGCGTGCATTTCTAACGTAAATTCAAATACCACTCCTCGACCCTAAAACAAATGTTACTATACTAGTTTAATAAACCGCATACTTGTGTGCCACTATCTACAAAAATAGTTTGTAGTGGTTTAACTGTAGAGCCGTCATAATGAAAATAATCCAAAGTCTATTGTTAATGTTAGACTTGAATTTTTTTTTTCTTGATTTAGCGATCATACAAAGGCAGATCCAGTTTGAGTGTATAATGTGGGTGCAACTTTAAATACACCATAGTTTCCTTTTTGTGAGACAATCTCTACACCTCTTATTCTTGTATCTAAACAATAGGATTAGTTTCTTTCTAAGAAAGAATAAAAAATGTATACCATCAGGCTTAGGTATCATGATGTATATATTCTCTTCACCTCCCAATAGATTCACCACAAGTAAGTACTCGTAATCATTATTCGTTGGAGCTCGCGGAAAACCTATAAACAAAGGTACATAAGACAAACACTCAGAGTTTTTTGATTTCGTACTGTGTCCATGAACTTGTAGAACATTTCCATCATTATTATTATGTGTTGGTTGAATAATCACATTTGGCCCATCAGATTTCATGAAAATACTTTTAGCATAATTGAAGCCTTCTACTTCTTCCAAGGCGCTGTCACTAGCATTAACTACTGTAGGAATAGATGGCAATCCTTTAAGATCCCATATTTTTGAAGCAGCAGCTGCCAAATTATCTGAAACATGCCAATAAAAGAAAAAATAACTCGGATCATCTGTATCAATTTCAACAAGCTCTAGGTTCACCGAAGGAGTGGTAGAAGGATCATCAACTATGACATAAATTTTACAGCGTCCTCCTAGAAGACAAAAGATTGTTTAGAGTACACAAACACAACATCAAAAAAAAAAAGAAAAAAAATGTGAAAAAAAAAAAAAACCGAATCGATTTTTTCACTCAAAAAAAGAACGTACTCGATATACCACCAAGAACAAAATCAGGTTCAGAACTAAAAATACTACCTAAGATAACAAGTGTTTGTAATGCTATAAACACAATTTTCTTGCAAAAAACGAACCTGTATTGGCCATTACATCGCTCACAGCTGTACTACCAGCAAAATAGCATTGATCACCAGCTGTCACTGGCGCTGCAACTATTAATGCTATAGGATCATTTGAACCGGTATTTGAGACTCTATCAAGCCTCGCCAAACCAACGTATTGAGTATCAGTTACAGAGGTATCAAAACCAAGCAAGGCAGATGCGAAAGGCGTCACAACGTTTGATAGGGTGAGCGAACCTTTATCAACAAAGCTAGTCACTACAAAAAAAAAAGTCGTTAAAACAACGAACGCCAACGCTATTAAAGAATGTGACTATCGTTATCTAGCGTTTTTTGGATTGTTAATGATTAAAACAAACTTGAAAACAAACAAAAAGCGTAAAAATCCGATTTACTTATTGTAATCGTGTATTTCAAGCGTATCTTGCACTAAGGTGGTTGTTTGATCGGAAAAAACACAAAAAAGTTTTTATTAATTATGTGTAGTAAAAGAAGTATGTATGTACGCTAACCTAGTACGTAGTCATGATTGAGGGTTATAGGATCTAGTTTTACAGATATACTTGTAGGAATAGCGTGTTCGTAAGGCCCTTCGATATCTGGTAGTACAACAACGTTAGCGAACCTATCAAATGCCAATAGAAGATGTACTGTGTACCGGTAGCAGTTACGAACAAAACCAAGACGTTAATAACACTCCATAGTAGTAATACTATTTGAACGCCCATGCGAGCGCCTTTAATTTAATTCACTCTATTTGAATCTAAGTCGGGATGATTTCTAGTAGTTTGAAGTATTTGGACAAATCAGTATACTTTAGTTGTTTGCATGCTAATACAGCTCGTATCAAAGAAACTAGAACAATTAATTGTGTTAGTGAACGGAAAAGGGTTATTTGGAAGTGTCGAATCTATTTTCGTTTTTTGGACTGTTTTTAACGTCTTAACCTCTTTTAACGTACTATGGTAATTGGCAAAACGCTTGTGCTTCTTTGTAAGGTTTGGGAAGCGAACAAATCGTTTGGCGGTTAGATATCACCCAAAAAACACAAGAAACGCCCTAAAACCTTGTTTAGATACCGTAAAAAATTATCCAACTCGAATAAAGCGCGTTTATTGGATACAATTGAGATTGTCCACATTTTCAGTTCGGATTTTTTTTCCGGCGTGAATTTTGAGCGAAAGGTCGGGTTCTTGTCCCGAGCAAAGCGAAGGGCCCGACCGAGACCGAACCGAGACTACTACACTCTCATAATTTTCGAACTAATGCGGACACCGTGTATATAACTCTATTTTATTGTAAGTTGAGTGGACTGTTTAAAAGGCCACTCCTGATTTGTAGCACAAGTGATGTTATGCTCACATGATACTTTAAGGGATAGCACAGAGTTGTGAGGGCTACATATGTCAGAAACCATCCAGACAAATCGGGCTGCTATCACGCTATGTCAATAGATACTTGTAAACATAACCAGTTGGAGTATGAAGTTACTGGTAAACTCTGTGAGCCTTCATATCCTCTCTGGTTATGTTAACACATCCCTCCAAAAAGATAACTTGTACACCGGACATTGCGTTTAAGCTTCAGTAATTGTATGCCTGCTATTGCTTTTACACCTTCATCTGTTATCTCATCACAATGATCCATGTACACCAACCAAAGACTTCAGCTCTTCATCTGCACCAGATAAATTGATATTGTGTACGCCAGCCAAAGCTTTAATACCTTCATCTGTCACATGTGGACTTCTCATATTTGTGCATGTACACTAGCCAAAAGCTGAATAGATAATTGAAATAGCCTCAAACTCGCCGGTTCATGTGCCACATTTTTACAATCCATCAAATTATCTGGAGAATGGACAACCGAGAGCATGAAGGTACTAAGATACAGGTTGACCACTTTGGTGTATAACCCCAATAGTAAATTCTCGTATTTGAAAAAAAGAAAATAAAGGTGTTGAGTCAACGTCTACGCAGCTTATACAGTATACTGACCCAAGGTAGCTTGTGCTTAAACTTTGGTACCAGGTAACCCATAAAACACTACAGTACAACAAATCAAACTCCATACACTGTACAAGTTTACCTATTTATTCAGGGTTTTTTTTTACAAAGTCCAAAACAAAAAAAGATTGATTTTTTGCTAGCCTGAATATCGCCTAGTGTTCTTCTCAATAATATCACAGTATGAAATACATGTGTTTGTGATACTAAAAAGTCTCTTCCAGATAACTAGTTCTGTAGAGATACACAAACACGTTCTGTCTTTTTTTTTTTTTTTTTAACTTTCTTCAGCCTTCTTGACTTTTTTCTGAATAGCTTTTAAGCGCTGAGAAAGTGCTGCATTTTCCTCTCGTAACTCCTTAACTTTTTCATTAGCATCAGAGTACTCTGATGTTGAAATAAGAGAAGGATCCAATGAAATATCGGCAACACTGGAACCTTGTGTTGCATCAGTTTTGTCATTTTTAATCCTTATTGCTTTTTGTATAAACAAAACAAGCACAGTACCAACTACAATAAAAACGTTAGTTAACCACTCACAGAAAGAATCATGAACATTCTCAAGCAATTTCATATACACGTGGTATGCGATTGCAGCAAAATTCAACAAACCAAAAAAAAAGGACATACGTGCACTCAAGAGGATACACAGTGATCTTATGATAAACTGCTGCTCCCTAGCATTTGAGTCTGTGATTGTGAGTTCTACTATTGTAGCTATTATCACAAAAAACGTTGTATTATAGGTTGACACTCCAATAATCTAAAGCACAAAGTAAGGCAAAACAGCTTCACTCACCGAAAAAAAACCAATTATAACAAAAACTGAAAAAATACCTTTGACTCATTGAATGTCTTGATTGGCACCTTTCTTACTCTTATACTTATAAACACACCGAACGCCATAAGTACTAGCTAAGAATAAAATAAGGATGATGTACAAAAACTTAGAAGTCGTACAAGGACGCCTGTTTGCATTCCAAGAACAATTCTACCTCCAACTCCAGATTCGCAAACAAAATAGTTTTTGATTGGCCTGTGAACATCAATGATCTCTATACGTGATTCTTTTAATAGAATACTGTATATTATACATAATAGAAGCTCCAAGGCAAGTATAGCACCAACGTGGCTTGCTACTTGGAGATTTGAGATCTTGATAACTTCAAGTTTTTTCGCTCTGCTAAAAATAACAAAGACACGGAAAGACTTTGCAAACAAGCACCTATAAATATATTCTTTAGAAAGAATAGCAAATAAATACAGTATAACATACCCAAAGAGTATACTCATACCAGCAAAAAGTACCCAATAACGGATGTAACAAAATAATGTTTCATTGTTACTTGGCGTCCATAATAGAATGCTAGTGTACACTAGAATACTTCCAAACAAGATACCATACAGAAATACTGGAGCTATAAAAAGATAAAAGATAAGTACGATCCCAACTGCAAAAGATAAATCCTTAAAAAGATACGTACAAGAACCGATAATTATGTTATTATTTCTGTAAATAAAAACAAATATACCAAAAACGACCGAAATCAAAATAGCAACAGAAACAAGTGCCAAGAAAACCCATTCTGACACAAAGTCACCATAAGCATGACTGAATATACGTTCGTCCCATGTAGGTATAGGAAGAACTATCTCGGCCGTTGCTCCGAGCAATGGTCCAACAACTTGTCTTGTACTGTTAATGTACTGAACTATTTCAGAATCTGCCAATTGAGAATGGTCTGAGGCGAATCTGATCTAAATTACAGAG
This sequence comes from Trichosphaerium sp. ATCC 40318, assembly GCA_038496445.1. Taxonomy (NCBI): domain Eukaryota; phylum Discosea; class Flabellinia; family Trichosidae; genus Trichosphaerium; species Trichosphaerium sp. ATCC 40318. Next base: position 26,654 of record JALMLS010000635.1, read on the forward strand.
TCAGTTCGATATGACAAGAAAGGTAACATACTCGTCCGTAAAAGGTGTTGAAGTCTAGGTTACCAACTTCCTTGGCTACCTCTTCATCAGACTTGCTTGATGCTTTCTAGTAAAAAAAAGTTAGAAAAAAACAGTTTTTGATGATTATCGTCCACTTACAGCTACAGCTTTCTCTAAAATTTTTCCTGCTATAAACCCTAATGCCGGCCAATCATTGTTTGGTACAGTGTTATTTATAATTGCGTGATAATCCTCTAATTCTGTGTAAAAGTCCGTTGAGTGGATAAATTCCTCTCCAACATATCTTGAAGTTTTGCTTGACTGCACGTTCAATAAGATAAGTAGTTTAGATAATAAGCAACGCACAGCAACCACACCAAGCATATATGCTGTAATATCGCTTTCAAAATTGTCCCAATCGGCACCTAGAGGTACATGTGCAAAAAACTCTGGAGCCCAGTTTTTTTCTCGCATGTGATTAATCATGTACCTAACAACATGTGAGATACTACCAAGTTTACATGTGTTTAAAACAAAGAACGTACCCAATAGGTGTTCCTGGAGGACTTTTACATGTTAGAAGAGCTTCTGGGTTAAACTCCATTACTGCCTAACATATTTTGTTAGCAATCTCGTTTGATTTAAAATAAGAATAAAATAAGAATTGCATACTAGTATTGTACTAGTCCAGTTTGCCATTGATTCTGGTGTTTGGCTTCCCGTTTGAGCGTAGAATTTTTTGATTTCAGTTATTCCATTTTCTTTGGCCTGTTAAAGTCAGTCAACACTCAACCAAGCACCCCAAGCACTCTTCATTTCAACAAAAAAAAACAGGTTAGAGCTTGTCGTACTTGAGCATCAAAACCGTTACAAGCAACGTCACCAAAACCATCTTGGAATATAATCTCTGCTACTGTTTTTATGCGAGTTACTCGCATAAACGGAATTGTACCAAGGAGAAGCCTTGTTCAAATAATGTTACTTAACATGATTTTTTTATAGTTTGTTGGAAGAAGTGTTAATTGTTGTACCTAGATGCTGTCTTTGTAGCACTATAAGCGAACGTTTTACCTTCAAAAAATTTATCTGAAGATACAGAAGCACCAATAAGAAGCCTTCCACGTGGTTCTGTAATTGCAACAGCTCTGAGAGAGAACCCAGATCCTTTTGGTCCTAAAGTCAATTGTTAAGCAACGATATAGCACTTAACAGTCACTCAAAATTGAAAAAAAGTATTGGTATGCACAGTACATATCCTCTTACACGAGGATAGCATAATATAGTACTAAAAGCAAGAAGAGAGACGGTATTTTTGCCTTTGTTCGGTTTTTTGAAGAAAATTGGGTTTTTTTTTCCTATTTGTACCTATCATGTAGTCTACTTCTGTGTTGTTTACGAATGATATATAGTTTTCTTCACACTTTGTAATATTGTCATCATCGTAAAGCAATTCTAGTTTCACCTTTTTTTCAGAAAAAAAAAGTTAATATTCGTCAACCGATACTGTCTCCTAGAATGCTTACCATTCGCTGTATTCCTTCTACAAGCATACCTCCAGCTTGGTTAACGCGGTGTGCCCAGAATTGAAGGCCTCGAAGTTGTCCTATTGCAAAAGGAGCCTAAATCTGAATTATTCGTTAACGCATGTGTGGTATTAATAATACCCCGCCTCCAATGTTCGTAGTACTCATAGCAACTACTATTTCGCCATTTCCAGACAGCGATTCAATACGCGCGGTAAATACGAGCATTATGACTATTATTGTATGGATACGTTAGTATTACATTCAAGGAGTGTCATGGTTAAATAAAAACGAAGAACCGTATCGTTTGAACAAAATGAAAACGAAAGTCTATCGAGCAACGCACATATTATTATTGGAGCGCAATACCTGCGTTTTATTGTACAAGCGGTCTGTGTTGCCATGGCCGTATTTACTTTGAAATAAATTTATTCTATGCAGTTTTTATTGTCTTAACTTCGAAAAATAGTTTTAAACCATCTTGTAAAGAGTACTAGTGCTAGTGGTTCATTCTATAGCAACTATTATAAATAATAGCTACAGTGCCTATTTTGGACAGCCACCAATTAAATAGATCACTAAACTTGCTTTGCGGAGCAACAATGAATTAGGTTGTAAAGGGGCTGTTTAAAAGCGAAGAATAAAATAATTCGTAAAAATGTTTCTCGCTATCTTTGGTGGTCGCTAGGCATCACTTGCTATTTTATATTGAACCATTGTATGTTTGCGCCAATACTACGCGTTTCGCACCAGAAACGTGTGATAGGCGCGAAAAGCTATTCAACAGCACTAACACCACATGAAAATGAACTAGCGGCGTTTCGTACTATGTTCAATGCGATCAGTAGAGAGACAGGCGTTAAAGAGATGGATGACTTTTATAGCGTTACAATTCAACAAATAACGGCACAAGGAGGATTATGTATACTTCAAAAGTACATAATAAAGCCTTATACACACGTAGATTTATTTATTGTATTACCAGGTTCGAAACATCGCTTGTGAAAGCTCTCACGCATGTATACCCTCACAAGGCATGGAAACCATGGAAATTCAGGTGAGGCGTTCTGTTTAATGTCGAAATACACTTAAATTCGGTCAAGAAATACGCCGCAAGGTTTTTGGAAGGATTTAAAGAACCAACAAATATTTCTTGATGACATGGCGATTAATTTGACATTGCACACTTTAAATGACTGGCACGCTATCACATCAAAGGACGTGGCGTGTCATGGCGGATTGGGTCTTCTTGACAGGTTTCATTGCTTTTTCCTCTTCTTTGGTCTCAAACACTTGTTAGATATAACAATTCCGTATATAAAACGCTAGCCACCGTGTATCCAAACCATAAGTGGCAACCTGACAAGTTTACGCACGTTAACGATAAAAAGCAAACCATTTCGACTCACCTACGCTATTAGCATAACGCCTAAGACATATTGGAGGAAGAACGATAACATTAAGTATTTTCTGAAAAGTATTAAAAGTCGTTTAAACGCGATGATAATATCTCTAACGCCGCTTCTAGGCGTAGAAAATAGCCTGGGTGTAACCAAACCAGAAGATTGGCACCGTGTATCCTCTCTACAATTAAAAGAAGTCGGGGGAAATAGCTTGCTTAGCACCAAGCAATTTCCTAGTTGCTTAGGCCTGTTATACCCTGACTACGATTGGCATAAACACCAGCAACCATTACGTAAAAAGAAAACAGTCCAAAGGTCAGGATTTCACTTTTTCTGTTTTTTTTGTATTTTTTCGGTTAATTCTTGTGTTTGTCGCTCGCATATTGATTTATATTCTAGGAGTTTGAAGTTACAAACTGGAAACATTTTCTCTGTTGCATGAGCTTCGAAGCCGTTTATGGAATTTGTGTCTGTGGTTACGTACATAAGCTACAGCTCGCGGTTATATCAACTGCGAACAAAGCGCCACTCCAGGTCTTATTGTTTTGGGGTAGAACTGGTACATGTCCTGTCCCGGACCCTGTATAAGTATCCATGACCTACCAGGCTGCCGAGAATCAGTGATATTATACGTAAGCCTCTTGATGGTTCGTTTGCAAACCGAAAGAAGGGAAACAAACGGAATCTTTTGGCGTAAACGGAAGACTTTTTTACGCCTAATTTGAGCAATGTACGAAAAATATATTAAAGGTGGCAAGAGATCAAGCCACAATAAACATTCAATGCACAATTTTTGTGCAGTTAAGCGATAATACCCTTAAAAGTATTCTAAAGCACCTTTTTCAGCAGAGCGTACTCCGCTATAACTGCACTGCATAGTTTGTGTTGTTGCCACTGGCCGCAAGTAAACTTTATGCGTAGAGAAGCTCTTTGGTATATAAAGCGATTGGTAGCCTGTTTATGTGCGTTTCGCTAGTTCTAGATATTGAACAAGACCACAAAATATTTCAATGGCCTTCTATTACTTCCATTACGCCTTCTGACGCATATTTACTAGCTCTCGTATGCTTAATACCAATAATAAATGGTATGGAAGTTATTGACAAAAATGGGCAATCAACGGTACGCTACAAGTACTTACGCAGCGATTACTGGTAGTATACTGCTAATCAAGGGCCTAACGCTCTACGAGCGCTTAACCCTTTTGATTTGCGGTATTTACAAGCTAAACTAAACCATTTATGCAAACTTCCTTTTCTGGGGCGAAACCAAAACACCTCAAAACGTTTTTTGAGTTACTACGCTTTAACAACGTATACAATACTCACTGTTAGGTTTATAGTACATTAAAGCAATCAAACTGGATTATGTATCACCTGATATATCATCAACGTTCAAAAATGTAACTCTTGTTGCGACAACATCACAAAACATATCTGGAAAGTACGTCATTTTAGTTTGTGACATAAAAAGCAAGTCAAATTCGTACTTTTTTTTTTCTCCTCCCACCGCCGTACGGCCGGCGGTAGGTCTAAAATTTATTCTCCTGCTCAAAACCTGTTTTCATTGGGGTTAGTAAAACGACTTTAATAAATGAATGAAACTGTAGCTGATTTGCTCTCTAGCCTGTGCTCTTTTTTTTGTGTTTTTTTTATTTGAAATCTCTACCTTTCGCTAACCTTTTGTTGTGTAGCTTTGTTTTTGTACTTGAAGCAAAAGGTGCATGGGATGTAAATATTATAAGAGAATACTACAATAAGAATGCAACAGGTGTCATCATAAGAGTAACAAGTACGAGCAAAAGAACAAGATTTTGGGATTTTGCACTAATAGTCTTTTCCTGTCTCACTTTATTATCAGGTCGTGTCCCAGGGTCTTACTTATTACAACATCAAAATGTTTACTCTTCTGTAAGAGACCTTGGATTTCATGTATTTCATATTGGTATCAATGACGGACCTGTACTTAATGACTTGATAGAAGCCAATAATGGCTCTTTACAGTTATTTATTGATGGTGGAGGTACAAACGCATTTTCTTTGCTTTGAAGAAATAAATTTTATGAAAGCTAGCGATGCTTTGTGCTTCCTTAGGGCTCGTAATGCCTTTCTATTGAAATTTGTATATGTGTTTTAAACACTTCTAAGTCGTCATTGTAGAGAAAAATGAATGGAGTATTGCTGTTAGTGAAGCGCTTTTAGTTCCTCTATTCAATGTATTCTTGGGAGGATTTGCACTTATCACAACATTGTATGCAGCTTACAAGTTCTATGGGTACACCAGTCACCATGTACGACTTCGATTTGTTTGATTTACTTGATGATCTTTTCCTTGTTAACTTTCTGACTTATAGGGATGGAGTTGGACCGTATGCCAAGTATGCCTTGCACTTGAAATCGTAGCAAATTTAGGTATGTTAGTTTGAATATTTACACGTGACTATTTATAAATAGAGGCACCTTACGTTTTTATTAGAGCGTGCTATTTTTATAAGCATTGATCCGTACTTCTTGCGTGATATTTTCTCCGTTGTTATAGGGAATATTTTAGCAACAATATCCATACCGTTGACACTGCTCACAACATTACTCATTGCTTTTTATTGGTATGTGAATGCTTTAGTTGTATTAAATCTCTTCTTCCTCTTGATTTGCTAAAGACTGTTCTATTTATATACCGTTTGTTTTAATGTTGGATTATAGGAGAGAGCTAAGTTCTCGACACTCGATACAAATCTTATCATTCATTGAAAGGTTAAAGATACCTTTTGTTCTCATTGCTTGTATCATGTTTATCTTTGAGATTACTGCATCAGTACTTCGTGTTGTATTACCAGATACAATCGCTATTATAGTGACAACAATTACTATTGGCATATATTTTACGCTGACTATACTGGTTGTTATATTTTTTATAGCAACAGGTCATGCTGTACTCAAACGCCTATCAAAAGCAACTTCAAACAAAAAAATAAGTAAACTTCGAATGATAACATACTTAATCATGTCAAGTGCTATTTTCCAAATATCAGCTACACTCATTGTTATAGTGGGTAATCTAACTGGGTGGATGTGGTACGTGATAACTAGTAAAACAAGTTCAAACACAAAATATCTCACTTTTTTCTTATTTTAGGGATTACCCAAGTGGATACATTACCACGTGGGCAATAGCATTCTTTTGTATAACAATGACAAGCTTTATTCAAATCATGGCTTGGAGTGATGGAAGAGGTAGTTCTACACAGAAGTCAACATCTATGGCTCCTTCTGTTCCTACCAATCCTTCAACGCAAAGAGGAGGTATTGTAACACAGGAGGTAGAATCAGTCAAATCTTCATCAGATGATAGTGATGTTGAAGAGAGTGACTCATAAATATCTAAGTCAAAAACAGTAACAATATCAGAGTGATATCTCTAAGGTTACTTTTGGTGTTGATGTATTAATACAAATTGTATTTCAGATTGCTCTTCATATTTATGTCATTGGTACGTTTGGAAGTTTACGAGTACTGGATTGTAGTCTTCGATTTAAAACTTACTTATATGAGATTGTCAAATTCAATACTAAAAGCACGCATACTAGAGCGTGTTATCTCACAGTCAGACTTATCCTTAGCAAACTGTTTCTCAAGAACGCGAGAACTATGTTATGCTCACTTTTGGAAACAACAAATGTCCGCATCCAGCTAAATGTGTCCCTGTCTGTATAGGTGTACTTGCATAGGAGAGCCAATTCCAAGTGTTTGTATGAGTGTCAGGGGCGTGAGAGAGTAAGTCAAAGCTGAAAGTGAAGGTTAACCTTTTAGCTCTTTTTGGTTTGCTAGTGGCAATATGTCCATATTACTAAATAGCTCTGGATGTTATGGTTTTCACGTTAGTCATTAACCACCCTTATAAGTGATTTTTTGTTATATTCTTAAGTGTGAAATGTAATCTGTTTTGACGCAAAGGTAAAAAGTTATTTTTAGAACCAATAATCTTCTTGAAACACCTTAAGTGTACCTTTTATATTTACAATAAGATCAACCACTTGGTGTTGTTTTATACCGTGTGCACAAGTACTTATTTGGTCCTTTGGTGACTAATAACAAAATGCGTTCTGTGCAACTGTTTTGGGATCAAAGGCGTGTTTTAATGTGTTTCGGTGCGTATTAACGTATTTTCGTAACTCTACATTTAAAACTGGCTACACTTCTCAATCACTACTTCCAACTTATACTTACGCTTCATTCATAGCGTTAGCGTGCTTTTTGCCAATAATAGATGGTATGGAAGTTATTGACATGAATGGGCAATCAACGGTACGCTACTGTACGCTAAAGTCACTCACTAGCAAAAATATTATATGAGGACATGTTTTAGCGGCCTTTTCCTTTTTCACCAAACGGCATTTGAGTAAAGAGATGTTTTGACGAAACGTTTTTCTCACCACCAACTGTAAAAACCTAAATCTTGTTAAAGGAGAGTAGAAAGCTACAACTAAGTACTCTCTTGCCCAGGGAGATTACAGTTTTTTTGTAAAATATAAGAAACGTTTCTAACGTTTCCGTAAACATCTATTACTATTCTATTTGTGCTCTAACAGTGTACAATACTCACAGTTTTATAGTACATTAAAGCAATCAAAGTGAATTATATATCACGTTATGTACCATCAACGTTTACCAATGCAACTCTTGTACCAACAACATCACAAAACATATCTGGAAAGTACGTCATCTTTTGGTCAAAAATAATTTGAAACAATTCAAGAACACTTGCTGTATTCCGCTTTTTTTGATAAATTTCTAGATACTTACCGGCCTCTTTTTTAGCTTTGTTTATGTGAATGAAGCAACACGATCATGGGACATACATGTAATTGTAGAATACTATAATTTGAATGCAACAGGTGTTATTATCAGGGTAACTAGTATGTGATGACCAAGTTTTAATGTGTGTTCAAATTTTATTATTAGGGGTTACTCCGGGTAGTTACATAGTACACAAAGAACGCTACTCTTCTGTAAGAGACCTTGGATTTCATGTATTTCATATTGGTAAGAAGGATGGTCCTGTACTTAATGACTTGATAGAAGCCAACAATGGCTCTTTACAGTTATCTATTGATGGTGGAGGTACAAACACATTTTCTTTGTTTTGAAGAAATAAACTATAAGAACGCTAGCAATGCTTTGTGCTTCCTTAGGGCTCACAATGCCTTTCTATTGAAATTTATATGTGTTTTACTTCTAAATCATCATTGTAGAGAAAAATGAATGGAGTATTGCTGTTAGTGAAGCGCTTCTAGTTCCTTTATTCAATGTATTCTTGGGAGGATTTGCACTTATCACAACATTATATGCAGCTTACAAGTTCTATGGGTACACCAGTCACCATGTACGACTTCAGTTTATTTATATCTCACTTTTTTCCTTTTTGACTTCTCACTACTTCTAGGGATGGAGCTGGACTGTATGCCAAGTATGCCTTGCACTTGAAATCATGACAAATTTAGGTATGTTAGTTGAATATTTACACGTGACTATTTATAAATAGAGGCATCTTACGTTTTTATTAGAGCGTGCTATTTTTGTGAGCATTGATCCATACTTCCTTCGTACTCTTCTTCCTCAAATGCTGGAACATGTTTTAGCATCGATATCTTTACCGCCTTCGTTACTCACAACATTGCTCATTGCTTTTTACTGGTACATGAACTACTTGTTGACAGGTTTTCGTGTCCTAATAACCAGCTGTTCTGCTACTTTTTTTTGTTTTATTTTTTAAACGTGTTGCTTATTTTAATTATAGGAGAGAGCTAAGTTCTCAACATTCGATACAAATCTTATCATTCATTGAAAGGTTAAAGATACCTTTTGTTGCTATTGCTTGCATCTTGTTTATCTTTGAGGTTTCCTTAGCATTATTGCGCTTTGTATTAGATATTTACATTACTATCATTGCAGGCGTAACTTTCATTATATACTTCATAATTACTGTTACAATAATTGGGTTTTTTATTGTGACAGGTTGTTCTGTACTCAGGCGTCTATCAAAAGCAACTTCAAACAAAAAACTAAGTAAACTTCGCATGATAACATACTTGATCATGTCAAGTGCTATTTTCCAATTTTTGGGTATCCTTGTCAGTATAGTGGGTAGTTTAACACATTGGGCATGGTATGTTATGTGATTGCCAACATACATTTGACTATATTCTTATTTTTTTCTTTGTTTAGGGATTATCCAAGTGGATACATTACCACGTGGGCAATAACATTCTTTTGTTGGACAATGACAAGCTTTATTCAAATAATGGCTTGGAGCAATGGAGATAGTGATAGTGGCTCTAAAAACCGACAAAGAAGATCTGTTGCTCCTACTGTTCAGGCTACTGATCCTTCAACGCAAAGAGGCACTACAACTATTGAAGGATCACTCGCAATATTGGGTAACATTCTTGAGGAAGGTAACTTAGAAATACCTCGTTCAATGACATAAACCCTTATGGGCTTGTAGAGGTAGTAGTGTACAAAATATATTTTCTACTGGTTTCCCGAGATTTATTTTTCTTACATCTTTATTTACTGTTCCCATCGTATATATCTGGTCTTCTATGACTGAATACTGGCATATTTAGTCTCGTTCTTTCTAACATATCCAAGGCAATATCATAGGTTATAATACGAGGAGCATCATCATGACAACATGCCACTACAAGTATTAATACGAAAACAAAAAAAAGAGCGATTTCATACCCTTTGTTCCCCATGGGTCTATTATTAAGCTACGACCGTAAGTTCGTCTTTTTGGATTGTGTTGACCATATTGAGCAGCAGCAATGACCCAACACTAACAATAAGTTATTATCACGTGTTTAAATGCAAAAACTTTAGCGACTTTTTGTAGATTTATAACTTACTTGGTTTTCTATCGCTCTTGCTTGCAACAGAGGATCCCATTGATCTTTACCAGTCATTAGAGTAAACGCTAAGAAAATAGTGAGTATGTGGAGTGGTTTATAACAATGGGATCAAAATTACCTGAAGGCACAAGCAATATTTCAGCTCCCTTTTCTCGAAGACGTTGATAAAGTTGTGGAAATCTCACCTAAACAATAAGTTGTTATAATTGTTTTTAACTTCACAACCACATACGTCATAGCACGTTGATAAACCTAAACGACCAATAGGAGTATCACATACTATTATTTCGTCACCTGCATCAGTACTTTTACCTTCATCAAGGCATGGACCGTTCGGAATGTCAACCTGAATGGTTTTTTTTTAGTGTATTTTTTTTTGGTTTTTGCGGATTGTCTAGAGCTTCTGTACCTTGAATAAATGTATTTTACGATACACTGCTTTTATATCTCCCTTGTTGTCTATGATAAGATGCGTATTACGGACCTTCCCAGGAGTAATTTTAGATTTCTCATGAAATCCGCCTAGACTTAACCAAACGTTATGACGCTTCGCTAAATCCTGTAATATTAGTTATTTAGCTCTTGGATATAGGTTCAAGGGTTTTTGAACGTAGTTAAACAGATTTTTCTTCGTGTCAGCTGTATTACCTTGTATTTGTTTATATAGACGCCAGATTCTATATCCTCTGCGTTGGCGATGCTTTCATCAGAGTTTGTGCCCATAAACGCAAAACACTCTAACGCCTAGTCAGTTATTGCTAGAACGTACTCATTAGACAATATACCTGGGAAAAAGATCATTTTGGCGCTTAACGCTACAGCACGTTCAACCAACTCGCTACAGACATCGAAATTCTTCTGTTTATCGTTTATAGATCGTAGTTGTGCCACTGCAACGATATTTGGTCCATTCGACGCCATTGATGGTGTGTTGTTGAAGTATTTTCCTTCGAATTTTCAGAATTTTCGGAAAAAGAAATGTTCTTTTTTTTGGGCAAAATACTAACAATAAGCAGTTGTACAAGTATACTTGCTTGAGGTGATGTTAAGCACCTGCTTTGTAACTGGTTCGCCTTTTGAAAACTTCTATTGTGCTACTCATATTGATTCAAGAACTCGCCTACAGCGCAACATAGCAAGTGCAAGTCGTGAAGCTGTTGTTTCTTAAAGTGCTTCTTTTTGCTCATGCACGGAATAGTTGACAAAGTTAAAAGGAGGGCTACCGTATAGCCAAGGTCTAATGAGACTGATATGCTTAAAATTAGTTTTGTATAGCTGCACTTCTCGAGTGTATCCACAGCAATCCTACCCATGTGACCCGCTTCTAACATACACTCTGGATTCCATTTTCAATATTGTAGAATACTTAGATGTAGCTCTTTAGAATTGTGCGTTCATCTTGAGTTATTTATGTTTATTAATAGGAAACTTGCTTGTACGCTGCAATAATTTTTGAGTAAGAAAATACTGAGAATTATTTTATTTCGGACAAAGTGCAAAAATTGGGTTGTTCATGATTTGGTGGACAATGTAATTAAGATGGCTACCAGGTTACTGTTTTAGTCGGTTATATCAGTTCAGACTTTTTTACATGATTAGTGCTCAGCCTTAAAGATAGCATCTTTTTACATGTTCTTAGTAATAGATATCCGCGTGTGAGTCTGGTACACTATGCAGCTGAGATTGGCCCATATGCCCTTTTACACTATTGCAAAGGCTCTGATTCATGCGTATATAAGGCACATCAGCTAAATATTTAACACCATCAGCAGTAGCCTTAATGCAAACTATATTGATGCTATGAATAAGAAAAGAATTCAAAAAAGATAAGCCCAAATCACCAACATTTGTATGAGCAATAGATATCACTCTCGCTTTCTGAATATACTTCATCCCTTCATCTGTAACCAATGTCCTGTCAAGATATATATGAGAAGCATTTAGGTACTGTAACCCTTTATCAGTAATCTTGTTCCAACAAAGGTCAACGTTCTTGACACCTTTGAGATGTTGTAAACCATCATCAGTAATATTGTTACACTCCTTTAAAACCACAGTATGAGCACCTGAGATGTATTCAAGTTGATCATCTGTAACGTCAGTGAAGCTTATATCGATTGTATGTACACATGAGAGATGCTTGATACCTGCTTCAGAAAAGTCTGCTCCAGGTACAATATACTCTTGTACACCAGCAATATAACTCAAACACTCGTCAAATGGCATTTGTGGTTTTGCTGTACGTCTTGTTACCTCTATTTTATGGATACCAGACAGATACTTAAAGCAATCAGCTGTTAGAGAACCATCAAATATCATCCTGACCTCTTCAAGGCCAGGCAAGTGTTTAAACCCTTCAGAGGTGATATCCTTATTTGAGAAAAATCCAACACTTTTAAGATTATTCAAGCGCTTTAAGCCGTCATCAGTAACACTTGTAAGACAAAGAGATAGTGACTCTAAGTTTGGTGTATGTACGAGAAAAGCGTCTGTGAATATACTGCAACAGCTGACGGATAGTTCCTTTAAGTTCACTAAATGTTTAAACCCTTCTTTTGTGACTTTTGTTGAAAAACCACTAAACGATAAGCTGGTAAGATTTGAAAGATTCTTCATACCCCCCTCGCTCAGCGATACTGTGCAACCGCTTAATTCCAACCTCTTCAGTCTTGACAGATACTTGAGTGATTCATCAGATAAAGGACAGTTGCATAATGTTAGATCTTGGAGATCTTTGAGATGAGCAAATCCAGATCCAGTTAAGTTAGGGCTTGCTATGATAAGTTTCTTAACGCCTGCAATGTGACGTAACCCTTCATCTGTCACGACACATGTTCCAACAAACAGGTTAAGCTCTCTAACGCCTGATAATAACTTCAAGTGATCATCTGTTATTTCATGCCTGAATTCCTTTAAACAAAGTTTTTCGAAGCCAGAAAACGCTTCAAGAGGTACTTGTGTACTTGTTGCAAGTGGCTGGAAATAAGCTATCGTTGTTTTGTGTTTATACGCGTTATATTCTGTCATACGCTTAGCATCGTCACTGGAAAGCACTCTAGCGCGTTTAAGGCCAATTGTGTTTCTTAACATAGAAACAAAGAAAGAAGAGCAACGAAACATCGTAAAGCGATCGCCGTCGCTTAGGTACGCGAATATTTCAATATTTATCTCATTTGGTATGCGTTCAAACCAACAAGTATCGTGGATGCTGGATTGTTGAACTTCCATTGCAATGGTTGGTTGTAGCAGTGAAGCCTTCGCGTTTATAAATAGTCGCTGTTATTCTTCGCGAAACGGACAATTTTCTGCGAAAGACTGTATCAAAACGTTTGTTTACGCCACGCCTGGCAGCGTTGTTTGTTGAATAAATGACTGACGTTCCCGCTAAAAAATGTACGTATTAAATCAATGCCATTGTTAGCACTATCTTCGTGCTACAAACGCTGTTTATACGTTTATAACGCGATATCTGAACTAATTTAACGATGCTAGCGTTTACAGGATCAAATAGTGCCAACGACGCCCAGACTTCATTCTTGGAGCTTCCTGATGACATACAACGTAGTTTGGCGGAGCTAGATGAGTACGTTTATAAGCGTTGGCCTTTACTTTCAAAAAGAGCCGCTGAAGCAACACGGTTCAATGACAAACAACAAAAACATGGCGGTTGGAAGCGTTGGAGCTTAGGAAAGCTGATTAAGCAAGAACACTTCAAAAACGGGTTAAAACATGGCGTACAAAGAGAGTGGTACAAGACGGGAACACAAAAGAGCGAGCATACTGAAAAAGAAGGTAAAAAGGATGGAGAGTCAAGAAAATGGCATAAGAATGGTCAAATACATCAATTGAGGTTCTTTAAAGATGATAATAGACACGGTGAAGCAAAAGACTGGCTAGAGAGTGGACAGTTGAAGATATTGACTTCATTTGACAATGATTATGAACAAGGATTATACCAAGAGTGGCATGCTAATGGTCAGCTCAGGTACATTGTTAATATTGAAAAAGATATGGAACAAGGAGAAGGTAAAATATTTCATGATAATGGACAGTTAAAGACAAAGAGAGTATTTGTTGATGATTGTATACAAGGAGAACAAAAAGAATGGTATCCTACAGGAGAGATTGAATCTATTTGTAATTATGTTGATGGTATGAAAGAAGGAGAGTTTAAGAGTTGGTATCCATCAGGTTCTTTAAAAGCTAAAGGAACATACAGAAAAGGAGATAACGATGGTCTTTTTGAGTATTGGCATGAGAATGGTAATCCAAGACATAAAAGTAGCTATAAGAAAGGTAAAATGGATGGTGAGTATAAATATTGGAGACCTGATGGTTCATTGTTACGTGTTGCTCAGTATAAAGATGGAATTAAACTTAAGGAAGTAGAAACTTAAGATGAAAGCCAATAACCGCCGCACAATGAGATTAAAGCTTGTACACTTATCTTTACGATTAAATATTGTAGCCAGTGTTGGCTGACTTTTGAAACACGTGAGTTTTTTCCCTGTTACAAATATTGTAACGCTTTTGTAAGCTCCGGTTCTTGACATTGTTACTGGTTCCACAGACTGGATAAAGCAAAAGAATGCTCAAGCATCGCTTGACACCTCCCCAAAGAGACATACTCATTGCATAGAAAGTTATCTGGGTGTTTCTTAATATGCTCAATATTGAAGGCGAATTTTCCTTGCAAAGACATGTGGTGGTTGGACATTGTAGAGCAATACACAAGTAAAATAAAACATAGTAAGCATTGTATACAATACCGTACGTTACAAGTTTTCTATTGTGTATTGACAAACAACTCGCTAAATAAATAACAAGTAACGGTTGTGAATTACCCGAGTTACAGTCAAGTTTGGAGTATACACTTGGTCAACACTCCATAATCAAATACAACATGTATGTCGCTTTAGTGTTTGCTTTCTTGGCAGCGTTTACTACTTTCACGTGTTGTGAAACGGTTTATCCTTTATACACTATTAACTCGATAAATACTGGATTTACGGACTCAGACTACAATGTTATCGCTAGCAACTTTGGTTTCGCGCAAATGGCTGCATCTTTAGAGCAAATAAACGGTTTTCACAAAGTTAACCCCAATTTCAAAGTAGTACAATACTTTAATTCCGTTACAGGTCCAGCAAATACTATTGAACCTATTAACGTTAGAAAATCAGTAGCGTTTACTCCAAACGCTAGGTTATCTTTTGATATATCTACTACAGATACCACACTCGACTTTGAGTACTTGTCGAATACAGCAAAGTTCTTGGTAATGTTCGCATTATTTCATCTCTTTTTTGCTTTGTTTTTTTAACTCCTACCAAAGGCTAGTACAATACCTGGAGACATCAGCAAAAACGGCGCTGAGTATGTCACATTTATAAGAGTTGGAGATGAGATAATGCGCATCAATAAAGTACTTGATAAAAAGTTGGTTGTAACACGTGGTTTGGATGATACAAAGCCAACAAAGCACAATGAAAATTCAACTATATTTTCTCCTTTGTACTCTGCAGAACGCGTTCCAGGATTTTCAAAGGACTCTCCTATTTATTATCAAAGAGACCCTGAAGCGATAGCATATACTCAAGTTCTTGTAAATGCAACATCAACCTCAATATCGAAAGGCTATGACGGTTCTTGGTATGACGATTTTTCTTCAAGTACGGATTCTTCTCGGTTTTATGTACAACTTCATTTTAACCATATTCTCGAATTGTGTACATCTATGATACGGTTTACATCGTCATCAAAGGTTTTCATCCTGATAGTTGCAATATCAGTAACACTTGGGCTCCCTAGTGTCAGAGTTTCTCCAAAACAATTCGTGTTTTCTAAAAAAAAACAACCAATTTTTTTGTGTTTAGGTATGTACAACACTGTAAGGATTGATAATGTAAAAGTTTCACTTGGTGACATCTGGAACTTCAAAACTGGATCCCCGTATACACCTGATGCACATTTAATTGCTCAGCAGAACGCATTAAAGAGTATTTGGAATCAATTACACCAGAAATTTGGTCATTACCCTACAATTCTCGCAAACAACGCTGAAGGTTTTGCCAAATACTACTACCTTTCCAATGATTAATCTTTGTTAGGATGTTGGTTTCCTGAAAAAGGAAACTGCAGAATACTAGTAGAAGGCAGTACGGTGAGACCACTTGACGGATACAGGTAAACAAATACTTTTGCTTAAATAGCTTTTTTTTTCAAATGCTTTTTTTGTATTGCTAACTTTGGTTTAGTTTGGAAGTCTTCTCAGGTTCAGAGCAAAATACAGATCCGTTCCAAAGCGGGTGCAATATATCGAGTTTATCTTGGTCATTTCTACCGGTAACGACTTGGGTGAGGAACGTCCAAAACGCAATGGATGCAGCACAAAAAGATGTAGCAGCTTTTCCAATGATATCTCAAGCTGGTTGCAAATCACCTTTTCTTGAGATAGCAAAGGACAGGGATAGACTAGAAACATTTGGATATTCCACATTTCTTCTAGGTAACCTTTATAACATGTCATTGAGTTATGTCTATCACTAGATCGTATTTAAACAACTTTTTTTTAGCATCCAGTCACCCAAAGCAAAAAATGAGATTCGGTCTTCCTTGCATGTACCGAAACGCTTCTGGTCACCGATATGCGCATGTACATGAAAGATATTCCTGGAATATAGGAACGCCTATCCATACAGAAACACCAGACAACATATCTGGCTATCAACCTGAAGGTACAGTGATACTTGAAAACCTTACAGTTTTTCTCAGAAATAGATGAATTAATTATTACTTCAGGACACGTGTCATACATGAGGCTATTCGATAATGGCGCTATTCTTGTAAATCCTACGAACAATACTGACACTCCCATTAAGCTACCTAGTGAGTTATATGATCCAGTTGAGAAACAATACGTTCAAAAGGTTACAATGCTTGCTCACACAGGGTTGATTTTACTCAAATCGCCACCTTAAATACATCTCCTAATAAATTGATGACGTTTCCATTCACAACCAGTGCTACTTATGAACAATATCGAATAGTAGCACTTCTGCTACAATAAGCACAATAACACCTATTGGCTATGGTAGAACAAGCATTACTAGAGAAAACGAAGTGAAAGTCTTGTCTTGGTCCATTACTTTAGAATACTATTGCTTTTTCTGTCCGGTTTATAGAACTGCACTAAATGACAGCTACTTGCGTTACTTGCAGGTGTACACACTATAGGGTGGTTCTAAACTCATAACAGATGAGGGTTTGAAGGCATTGGCCATGTACACACTAACATAAGCGATTGTAAATTAATAACTGATTAACCATCAAAGCAATGTCCAAAGATAAACTTGTCAAACCAATGTAACAGGCTAAAGTTTGAAGCCAAACCTTTGTTTTGACGTTGGCTGGTATGCATACTATATATTTGGCTGGTGGGTTTTGCACTACATTTCGCGAAATTAGGCTTGTTCTATTTCTTCGCAGTCCGTTCTTTTGGAGGGCTTTTGTACAACATTTTCGCAGAAAACAACTCATTTTTTAGTCAATCGTGGCTCTAATGAACTAACATTTGATTTAAACAAAATATGTCACAAACGAAACAGTTTATCAAT
Organism: Trichosphaerium sp. ATCC 40318; assembly: GCA_038496445.1. Lineage (NCBI taxonomy): Eukaryota > Discosea > Flabellinia > Trichosidae > Trichosphaerium > Trichosphaerium sp. ATCC 40318. Next base: position 44,106 of record JALMLS010000635.1, read on the forward strand.
TTCGCGAAAAGTAGTGCAAACACAGTGGTAACGTTTATAGATGTATTCTTCATTTGTACTTATTATTTCGTATAGAAAGTGGTTTGATTGTTGTAACAAAGCTAGACCTTGCCAAGGATAGATTATTACCACGATAATATCCATTATTAGAGGCACCAGTATGATGTGTTACATTCAATGTCAACGGAGGTAATGGAGGCAAAGCAAATTCCAATAGCATCCCATCTTCAGGTGCAAACTCATCTTCAAACTTCTCTGATCTGACAAAGAGACCAGATTCACCTATGAGGGCGATTGCTGTGGCTGTGATCATTTTCAGACAATATATTTATATTTGAAAGTGACTGAGAGTGTCTAATTCGTACATGTGTAGTCAAAAATTGTAAAACCTTTTTTATGTTTTGTTGTTCACCAATCCCAGAAGCTATTTTCTATGTTGCTCAGCACGTGTGGTTTGCTAAGAAACAATTGGTACTTACGAATATTATGTTATGCGAATTATTGCGTACCTGAACTCGGAAAATTGGCGCAGGTCCCGGCCTACATTCACCAGTTAGTGAATAGTAGGATGGGGCATGTGTGTCCAAAGCCATAGTTCTTGCATTAAGCTGTCGACAAGAACATAAAATTTTGAGTTTTCTACGTGCCTACAATCTCTTAAACCATTTTGCGCTAAAGCAGTGTTTTTCGAAAATCATTTTCAAAAATTGTGGAATTTCTCAAAAGCGACGAAAGTTAAGTCAAACAAACGCTGTAAAATCATGTCCCACGTGATAACAATATTTCTCGCATTAATTGTTGCTACCAACGCACAGTGTGTACCGAAAGATCCAAGTCTTACCAGTTGGTGGCGATTTGAAGCAATTACTGCAAATAAAGCTTTCGACCTTTTCAATTCGCGTGTTGGTACCTTTGGACCTGGTAATGGGTATTCCCAAACCACAGTAAGTACAATTTAAATTAGGGTAATTAATGATCGCAATAGGGTCGCGTTGGCGATGGGTTACAGTTCCAAAGTGAATCTACCTTTGTAGTTGAGAACGAGGGAATATTCGAACCTGATCAAGGTACTCAAACTATGACGCTGAATTATGACGTTTAAATTACTAAATGGCGATGATTTCTAATGTTTAGGAATATCAGTAAATCCCTTTGTAAAAACTACTAATCGTTTTCCTTAAAGGAAGCTTTACAGTTGAGATGTGGATGAAGATAAGGTTATTCGGAAGAAAACAATATTTGATTCATCACGAAAATTCCAATTATGGGTTCAGTTTATTTCTAGGTGACAATAATGTTTTGGCGTCTTATGGTGATTGTAAGTAAGGAATACCTTCATTACCTGTCCTAATAGTATTTAGTTGGAAGTATTACACAATCAAGTGGTATTCTTGAAGTTGGCTCTCAGGACGTTTGGCACCATGTTGGTATTGCATTCAAGAAGTAATGATTTTTTCTCAACAAATACTTTTTTGTTTTAATTCTATTTTTAGGAGTACTGAGCAACTTATTGTTTACTTTGGTGCGTTTAGTTGAATAAGCTATGTAGTATATTTAATCATAGTATAGACGGCGTCATGTATCCTAGAAATGCGGTTCCTGGCGCTAGCATTATCACAGATAGCAGCACACAGTTCTTTATCGGTTCAAATAATGAAGGTGATTATTACTTTAATGGCATTATGGATGAGGTATTGTTTTGGGATGACTTATCATTTAATAAAGGAATCACATAGGTATCATTCTACCAAGGAGTTGCTCTGAATGAGACACAGATACAACAGATTTACAATGCGGGTAAGAACTGTTTATACTTTTGTTGCAAATACATGAATTAACTGTTTTGTTAAGGATTATCTGGATTAGGCAAATGTGTTGTAATGGCAGTTCCCACAATAGCTCCTGTTGTACCAACTGAAGCTCCAAGAATGCCTACTGAACAACCGACAATACCTACTGAGGAGCCAATGGCACCAACTCAAGTTCCTATCACAACTGAACCAACCGCACCTGCTGAAGCACCAATAGTACCTACAGAAGTACCTACGGACGCGCCAACAACGCCCACTGAGGTACCAGCGATATTGGACGTACCGACATCGATGAGTAAGTTAGAGCACCTTTGTTTTTTTTTGAGTGCTTTGGCTGAGTATGATTGTGTAATATTCTAATGATGGTAATAGCATGCAGCGGCGATAAGCCTCCAGGTGCTGAGTGCAATCAAAGTCAAGGCGTTTGGGTTGTTACTGATGATGTTGTGATTCAACCATCAACTACGACTATTCTAATTGAGACTTCAGTTGTATTTCAAGGTACATTAAATTACTTGCTTTGGTTTTACGTTATCTTTGAGAGAAGTGATGATTTTGTGTAGGAAACGTAAACTTGAAGGAAAACTCAACAATACGAGTTTCTTCAATGGCAACACTGACATTTCAAAAGTGTCCAACTTTCAATGACACTCTCACTGTCGTTCTGACAGAAGTCAGCGAATCTGTTCATACAGTCCTTATAATACCTGCTAATTGTGATGAGTCGATCATTGACCAAACAACAGTGACAAGTGATGTTGAAGATGAATGTAGCGATTTTTCTGCAGTAGAAACGCAAACAAGACTTTCTGTGTTGTGGACAGTCAATGACAAATGTAATGATAGTGGTCTGAGTAATGGTGCGATTGCTGGTATTGCTGTCGCGGTTGTTTTGGTTGTTGTAGTTATAGCTGGGAGTTTGATTTACTATTTTACTTTTCATGGGAAGAGAACCTTTGTCATTTGATGCTACATCTTCATACATTATCTAAATAAAAATTCTGATTTGAACATGCCTCTGAAAGGTGGTAGAATGTAAGAGATAATTTTCCGAATGTCTTGCTTAGAACTTCGTATATAAGTCACAGATTTAATCAACAACTTTCAGTTTTATTCGCACATTTTGACAGAGAACTGTAATTGTTTTTGAAAACAATGAGTTAACTGTTTGTTAAGGATATCTGGATTCTGGAAAATGTGTTCCTATATCTCCAACTGCAGTTCCCATAATGGCGCCTGTTGTACCAACTGAAGCACCAAGAATGCCTACTGAACAACCAATGACGCCAACTCGAGTTCCTGTCACAACTGAGGCTCCATAAGTACCAACGCAAACTATGAGTACTTGAAGCTACGTCTATATTTTACTAGTATTGATGTTGATAGTATGTAACGGCGATAAGCCTCCAGGTGCTGAGTGTAATCAAAGTCAAGTGTTAACAATACCAGTCGCTCCAAGTTGTAAAACTGTTTAAAGTCAAAAATGTTTTATTCTCAAGAGTGTCGCTAGAAGAAACTGCATCGCTCAATTCAAACTTTTTTAAAATCTCTCTTTTAGCGTGGTGTATAAGCATCACTATATTACAATCCTTCAAGTTTTTACAAGCAAGAGTCTCACATTTTTCCGCATTTAGGTGAGACATGCCAACACGGCCACTGTCTTTAAAAGTTTGTGTTTCTAAACCAGAACTTCCATGGAAATCCTGTATTGCCAAAGTATCCACCTTTATTCGTCGTAGGTTTCCAAACAAATAAAGAACTACCTTGCTCATTGTTGCGTATTGTGACTCTTTGAGCTACTTAACCCTCTAGCAACTGTTTTTTTACATCATAGCACAACGTCTCTTTTGTGTAATAGGTTTTGATGGGGTTAAATCTCTTTGCTTCTTTATCTCTCGTGCAACTTGATAAAAAGCTTCTCCAACATTTTCATTTGTTTTAGCTGATGTCTCATAAAAAGGAATGCCGTAATGCTTTCCAAGCTCTTCTCCTTCTTCTTTAGTAACTTGTCTGTCTTCTTCTAAATCAACTTTATTCCCAACTATTACTGAAGGGATAGAATCTACATCCTTGATCCTAAAAACGAATATCAGCAAACTATTTTGTTTCAAAAAAAATGTGAAAAGTAAGTTTGATGTTTATTCCTAAACTCGAAGCTCCTTTGCTTTTGGATAGAGAGCTTGTTTTTCAGCACATGTTTGACTATTGGTAGTCTGGCTGTCGTAGATGGATGCTCCAATCCACAAGGTACATTGGAATATAGACTTGTAAAGTGTTCCGTACGCTCTAACTCTGTCGTATATACCTGCTACTTCCTCGAACGATACACGGCTTGTAATGGCGTAAACAAATAAAAACCCTTCGCATGCTTTTATGTACTGCACGTTAACAAAAACGTTAGTTATATATACGTCACCTGACCAAAGTGCTTACTCTATCACGCATTGTAGCGTAATCTTCTCTTCCCGCTGTATCAAAAGCATCCAATACAAGCGTCTCACCGTCCACAATACATTGTTTACGATACCTACAGAAGAGTTATAACGCGTTTTAATAAAAACACAAGTAAAGAGTTAAAGCACATAAAAAAGTGTTTTTAATTGATTAAAACGCTTACGTATATTCTATGGTAGGGTCATATTCATCAAGGAAGTAGTTTTGAAAAAATTGTATTGAAAGTGCTGATTTACCGACACCCCAGTCGCCAATAACGTGTATCTTATAGTCGGACATTCGAGTGCTTTCCCGTTGTAAAATGCTGTTTTTGTTGTGCACAACCGGACTTTGTCCCAGAAAAGAAATCATTGAATGGATATAAATAGAAAAACTCTCATTTTTTCAAGCCCGTATTTTGATCGGCTGCATTTACTATGTTGTTGTATTGCTGACAACGAGCAGTTTATATACCCTAGCAATTAGTTTTAAGGCGAATAAGTTGTGTTAATTTTGTCTCCTCAAAGTCTTCTAAATTGACCGTACGCATACACATCAAATTCATTGTTTTGTTACTCGAAAGTGTTTGTGACTTAGCACTTTGGCTAAGTGGTGAGTCCGAATAAAATCATTATCGGAAAGTAGATAGAAAATGAAAACAAAATATGTTGCTATCTTCAATGGTTGAAACTGACTGATATCAAACACCTAGAACACTTTATAATAGAGGTTAACTGTAGACACTATTATAAAATAGAATTGAACATCAATCTGTAAAACCAAGCATTAACTCGTAAGTTTTAGATTTTCTGTTGGTCAATCATATCGCATTCTTGGCGCTTTATAATATCTTAAATAGTGAGTTCGTATTGAACTAAAAAAGATTATGTCAACGAACATAACAAGTTCGTCTACTTGTGGTGTACAATGTTTTTGTTATACTTAGTGAAGAGCACTGTTGAAGGTTCCTTAAGTTGAAATTCTGAGCTTTATTTTCTGTTGATGAGAACACTCTTACTCATCAACTTCTTCAGGCTTATAATGCTTGTAACTTTCTCGAATTAAGGTCCTGTTTACAGGAGTTCTTCTGTTTGGTTCATGTTTACTCTGACCATATCCTGACTCTTGATAAAACTGCTCACAATCAAATTTCCAAAAAGTAAAAAACTGTTGAACATGTTGTTCAAAATAGTCAAGTTCAGCGTGTGAAAACCGTCGTATCTTTAGATGAAGATTCATTAAAGCAGTATCAGCATCCAATGGTGTAGAAAAATGGCAGAGAGTCTTTGTGTAAAAAGTGTATGCAGTAGAACGATTGTACGGAACACCATCCTAAAAAAAAAAAACAAATCAGAAGAAGAAAAAATACATCACTTTTATATCGCTTCAAATCACGTTTTAGGTAAAATCTAATTCCTTACTTAATACTCCAACATAGCAAAAACACCAAGCGATGTAGCTTTATTCAAACAATATGCGTTCAAAAGTGGTGTTTTTGTTTGAAAGGAGTTTAAGAAAAAAACAAGAAAAAAAAAGAGGTCTATCGAAAAGTAGACTTGAACTCATGATAACTGTTTTTGATGTTGATTATACATACCATTTTTTGCATTGCTAGTACCTTACAAGCCAATAAAGGCTTGGGAGCATACCCAAGAAGTTTTGTAAATATGTTATACGTTGTACGACATTTATCACGTTTCATTTCTGGAATCACTTTTAGAGCTCTATGAAACTTACCTTTATTAAGGTATATCGTTATTTTATGACCATAATGTTCTGAGTCTCTAGGAACACCAAGTTTTTTCATTTCAGATAAAAGCTCATCAACACCTTCGACATTGTTGAGTTGTGAATAAAGTCTGAATAAAATCATAAAAAGTTTGCTGTTTGGAGCGACACCTTGCTTCCTCATGTAATCATAGAACTCCAATACATTACCAGTTTTACCAAGCTTAAATAATATGTCCATTATAAGTGAGTATGTTGTAGCATTTGGTTCAAAATTAGGTGTTTGTGTTTGTCCATTTATTTCTTTACTTCTGAAATGCTGTGAAAAAAACGTTACAGCTGTATCGAACTGTTCTGCTTTTATATATGCTTCGAGTACTAGATTTAATGTATAAACAGTTGGCTCTATACCTAGGATATATACCATATTAATATCACAAACAGTAAGGGAGTACGAATGACGAAAATAGAAGAAGAAAAAAAAAAGTTTCCTTTGCTTGACACGTTTTTCTGTTGCCACATTTTTTTCATTCTTCGCCTACCTTCTTTTCTCATATTACTGTACTCTGTTAATACTGTAGTATACTGGCCAGCTTTTAATCTTTTCTTCATTTTTGTAGCGTATGTCACAGAATCACCCTTTACGTTGTTTGCCTAATGTCAGTGTTAGCCTTTTTTTTTTTCCTTTTTTTTCAGAATTCGCCGTTAAACGACTTTAAAGCCAACATAAAAACGTTTCAATACGCAAACATTATGTATATACGTATTACGCCACCAGAGAGTGGTTTCGGTCGTATTTTTTTTTTTGAATTCAAAATGAAAAAAAAATGCTCTAACGTTTGCCTTCATTTCGTTTGATATCGCCAATAGCTCTTCAAATGATGGAGCAAGATTCATCAATACATTGTAAACTGGCAAATCATGCGCCAGCCCTTTTGGCTTTAACCAAGATTCTCGCTCTTGTTTTGCTAGTGCGTAGTTCTTCGAGCCTGTCATGGACCATGTCCAGTGTTTTACTGGTTCGTACTCTGGATCGTCTTTGTTCTCATAATAACGTTTCAAAATGACATCTATATGTATTAGCATAACAACGGGCGCTTTTGTTAAATTAAAGCGTTTTAGAAAATGTATCACAAATACGCGTTTTAATAGGCGCTGTAAAGTAATATGATTGTCAGTTACCTGATAAGCGTTGTTTTTTCTTTCTATGCACCGCAAATGAGCGTATTTGGTACCTGAGTTGTTGTACCGTCTGATAATGAATTTGAAGGTGGTTAGAACACACCGAGCGGTGCATGCTACGCAATACTCAAATTATTTCAAATGACTTAATTACTACGATTGTTTCATTGTAAAACACTAGACAACGCCATAAACCATGAGTAGAAACAGACCAGAGCTAAAAGCACCTCCTGAGCTTGTACTTGCAGAGAACACTTTTTCTAATTTCTATGCTAATTCTTATGTAGTATTATGATGAAATGGAGGCTAAACGCTATTCTAGAAAGTAAGGAAACAAGTTTTAACAAAATTTTGTAATTAACTTTTACCAGCAACCATATGGTAGATGTACAACGCGGTCTTGCAGCCCGCTGTCTCGAGTTATTACACTTACCAGAGGATACAGGGCCATTGATGATTTTAGACGTTGGGTATTACTTTACAAATCATTATGAGCATCACTAGAGCGTAAATAACGCGTTTAATAGTTGTGGAAGTGGTTTATCAGGTGAAGTAATAGAAGAAGCTGGACACTTCATGATAGGCATGGATATTAGCCCAGCTATGCTTGGTAGGTTCCTTGTTAGCTATTTTCAACAAGAGTATCGAATTCTAACGCCCTAAAACAGAAATTGCAAGGCATAAAGAGTTTGAAGGCGATCTATTCCTCTGGGATATGGGACATGGTGTTTCTTTTCGTCCTGGAACGTTTGATGGCGTAATCAGGTAGCTTACAAAAAAACTCAAAAAAAAAAGTTGTCAAACTGACTGTTATTTGAAGCGTATCAGCTGTACAATGGTTATGTAACTCCGACACTAAACACAACAAGATATCAAGGCGAATGAAAGCTTTTTTTGACTCCCTCTACGCGGGTAAGGACAAGAAAAAAAAAGCGCTTGTAGTCAACGTACTGTACCTAATATTATGCATATAGCCTTGAAACGTGGTGGTCGTGCTGCTCTACAATTTTACCCCCAAAACGCTCAACAAATTGAACTATTAACGCGGTTCGCAATGCAATCTGGTTTTACGGGTGGTGTAGTTGTAGATTACCCAAACAGTACAAAAGCAAAGAAATATTATATGTGTCTATTCGCTGGTCAACAAATACACCAACAGGGTGTTGCTCTTCCTCCAAGACCAAACTTGAGCCATGTACAAGTAGAATTCGAGAGGTACGAAGAATTTTTTTTGATTTTCGCTTTAAAACCCGTCATGTACGCCTTCATTTACCCATACGCCCCGATATAGAATATATCAGTGTTTTTAAAGGCGTACAGTTAATATTTATACATATCGCCCTTCACAGGGAGTCCTAGCTTAAAATCTTTTTTTTCTTTTTTTCTTCTTGTTTTTTTCTTGTTTTCTTTTGATTTGTTTCTGTCTTTGTATTTATTCTTTATAAGGAGGCGTAAAGAGAGGCATAGTAGAAATAATAGAGCTGTTAAAGGATCAAGACAATGGATTAAGAATAAAAAACAAAGTTTACGTGCACAAGGAAAAGATGTTCGTCCAACTACAAGAAGGACAGGAAGACTTCGTAACAACAAAAAATTCTTCTAACAAATTTCAATATTCATCTTTGTGGACAAGATTTATTTCCATTTGAAAGCCGTAACTGTAAAATAAAAAACCTATTCATCGTGTACAGCTTATTGACAACCACGTAGACGCAACCACCTATACCTTATGTCTACGGTTAGGTGGCCACGTAAGCTCTACTCGCCGTGTCTCAAACGGTTGGTACTCTGATGGTATTCGCAGTGGCGGAAAGCAACCGTTTAAAGTTGAATGGAGGGTAATAAAAAACACAGGTATGCACACTCTACGCGTATACCTTTGTTGTACAATACATTTTGGCTCTCAAAGAATTGTTAAGCACTTTTATCGTAGTAATACATCACACAAGAAGAACAGTGCCTACTGGGCAAGCCTAAGACTAACGCGGTTGGTTTTGGACGAATTGTTGCGTTTATTACAATTATCTGAAACGGAAATTGAGTAGTTTGAGTCTTCTATTCTATCTCCATGTCGTAGCGAACGGTATGAGAAAGGTCGTCGCCATGCCACAATAAAAGTTCAACTATGAAAGGAGTTGGAGGTACGGGTCGGAATTCTGCGTAGCGTTGGCTGGTGTTATCGTCAAATCTTTCTCTTTCTGCATTTTCGAGCAAGCGTTTCTTTAGCTTTCTTCCATTAAGTCTTACGTCGAAGTCACTGTCGCCTTGGTATACGAATATAAGACTATCATCGTCTCTGAAGTACTTAATAATTCGAGTAGGGCCGTTGTAATATGTTGCCATTGTTGTTTAGGATAGATATATGGTGAAAAAGAAGAATTTGCTAGCCAAATCAGTCAAACAATATTGATTTTTAAAACTTCACAGAATGAACGTAAAAAGTAACAACATTGCTGTTTCACTCCCAATATCAATGTCAAATACTCTTTAAGATTATTCTAGATGTATGGTCAAGCTAGTATTATAGCCAAAAGAAAAACTGAAGCTTCTGGCTCTACTTATGCGAGTTTTGGTAGATAACTAAACTGTAATTGTTTCTTGGCGTGCTTGGTTTTAAATCGCTCAATGACGGTATACGACTAGTGATGTATGTGCAGCAGAAGAAGAATAAAATTATTGGTACAAAGCAAACTAAACACATGAATAAAAAGCAAGTAGGGTAGTTATATTTCTACAGCTTTTTTGTTGTGGTCAGCGTAAACCTTTTGTGTTCAATTATCTGGATATCTTCTATTGTGTGATTGTTGATACTATATGAATACTTGTTATACCTGTGAACCAAATATGTAGTCTCCAATCACGTTGTCTTCTTGTTAAGTTCATCACCTCAGAAGATCCACTACACTTGTTCGTTAGAGTAAGTCTATGACAGGCCAGATTAAGCTCAAGCTCTATGATTTCATCGCCTCTAAAAAGCGAATCTCCAACACTAAAGTGTTCCACAATACCGTTGTTTATTTGAGCTCTAAAATCATACCACCCATAGGACGTTGGATGGGCCAGAGAATTGAGTTCCTCCTCAGGAAGATCTCCTATAATTCCAACAAATAACTTTTGTGTTTTCAGTATTTCTATTGTCCACGTGATAACGCCTTTCGAGAACTTCGATTTACCAACAAGCCACTCAGTTTTACCCCGTTTTTCATATTTTGCGCATCTATGAGCGTCTGAAAAGACACAATTGTTGCTGCGACCACAAAAACTATCAGTAGAAGACATTTACCTGTTAATCGTTAGCATCGCAAAGAAACATGTTCAAATGCTCATATTTAGTTGTGTACTTACGTTCAATTGCCTCAAACGGATTCCCTTTTGTGTGGTGCTGTTTCTATCGCTTTTATAGAATTTTCTTACACAGTACTGCCTCTGTAAATACGGTAATGCGTTGGAGATGTATGTGCACCTTCTTTTTGTTTGCTGCAGATTCTTAAGTCAGAAAAGTTCAAAATCACAAAATTATCTGTTCTTTATCTCTCAGAGACGTTAAAGCTTACCAACTAGTTTAAGCGGCAGGTACGTGTATCAGTTAATTATGTTACCTTTGCTATCTTTGTAGTCTAGCACTTTGTAGCATATCTACTCTTTTATTTTGATGCCTTTTCTGCAGAAAGATATGTGAACTGCTTTGCTTGATGAGACACTAAGATGCTCAGTATTTTCAGTTACATGTCAATTGTTTAACCATTACACTACGCTATCATCAACCACAGGTAGAGAATTTTTGAAACAATAGACACTTTTCCTTCAGTAATAGTTGGGAATAAAGTTGATTTAGAAGAAGCAAGAGAAGTTACTAAAGAAGAAGGGGAAGAGCTTGGAAAGCATTACGGCATTCCTTTTTATGAGACATCAGCTAAAACAAATGAAAATGTTAAAGAAGCTTTTTATCAACTTGCACGAGAGATAAAGAAGCAAAGAGATTTAACCCCATCAAAACCTATTAAACAAAAGAGACGTTGTGCTATGATGTAAAAAAACAGTTGCTAGAGGGTTAAGTAGCTCTTCAGCAAGGCGGACAAAGAGTCACAATTTTTTGCTGCCAAATGTGCAAATCCTTGTATTGCGGTGTCCATTGACTTAGAAGAGGGCCATAGACCTTCACATACTTAATATTGTGGTTTACAAGTTTGCTTAGTGTGGACTTCAGTATTGCAAAGTTATTTTTATGTTTTATATGACTTGAGTTGTATTGAAGAATAAATTGTCACGGTAATTGTAATGTAAGTAGATTTATAATAAAACACTTAACTACAACCTCACACCTTTTCTTGTAATGTAAATAAGATAAGAGTTTGAGTTAAACTGTCTAAGAACACCAATACCTGTGTCACATTCATCTCGGGCCAAAAGCATTTATTGACGCAACAGTCTTTCAGTGTTCAGTTGGAGTCAGCTATTAAGGTAGACAAGAATTGGCATGTGTCAACAGCGGTCCTTATCAAAAGACTTATCTCAGTTTGCTTGAAATAACAGTGGAAAAATGATTCATGGCAAAGATAGAATTCGGATTGAATAGAAGATGCTTGATATCAACCTTTGCACATCCCAAAGATAGCTCGCTGTCAACGTCACCATTCATAGCTCTTTTCAATAACAAAGACTTGTAAATGCCCTCAGGGTGTTTATTAGGAATTCATACTTTGTTGGTTGGTTAAAACTCACATCCAAGCCAATCAGCTGCAGCACAAGCTGACTTCAAATTTGTTGGATCAAAGCTTTGTGATGTTCGTTTTGCTTCTATCACATCAATGATATCTAGAAGTGATGTCAGTATAGATATAACTTGTATGAGCACTGTCAAAGAGTTACAAGGGTACCTAAAACATCTTTGTCGTTGAAATCAAGGCCAGGTTTGAGTACAAGTTCAGTTGAGTTGTTTTGTAACACAGAAACTTGGTTTTGAAGGAGTGGTATCAATGAGACTGTTTTATCGGATACTATTCTTGATGTTTTGCTCTCACCCTCGAATGTAACTACTTACAGTCAGTTCTATATAACGCCCCTACACCTTTACACTTACTTGTATACATTTGTGGCTAATGGTAATAGATTGGTAACGTACTAAGATTATTTGACGGTCAGCATAAGTTGCTCCAAAAAATCACGTGACAAGCAAGCATTGTAATCAATGGCGAGTGGAGCGCAAGGAAATTATTGTAGGGCAAATATCGTTTTGGTGACAAATACTAACATCATCAAGACCCTGAAGCAGACAGTGAACGAAATTCTCACTCTTGATGTGTCACACTTTCAATTAAAAGTCTTCAGTGCAATAAAGCACACTGTGTTTACCATACTTAAGGTGTGACTCTAGTGAGGGCATTCTTGACATTGGTCTAAGAAAGATATAGAACAAGTTCCGATACTACCTCCAAGTGTACAAAAATGTAAGATCTCAATGCGGCGTTTGTCAAACTAACACCACCAAATAATAAAGGAAAAGGCAAGCCATGTGTCGGCAACAATATTCGAACTTGAGTGGATATTTAAATAGTTTTCATTGAACCAATAAAATAGAAATACACCAAACTAGTCATAAATTCCTAAACGCTACACAGCTTCTTATGGCAACTGAATGTATTATTTCCCTATTGGGCAAAGGAGGAGTTGGGAAAACAGCTACAACACAACAATTCATTAAAAACGTTTTTCAGGCCGAATATGACCCTACCCTAGAAGATGTGTACGTGTAGAGCTGTTGTGTACAACACATTGTTCAAAAAGTTGTAAACAAGCGTCAAACCATTAATAAACATCCAGATATCGTAAAGAAATCAATGTAGATGATGTAAATACTGTAATCGATGTTATAGACACAGCAGGAGTTGAAGATTGCGAGACGTATCAATCGCAATATCTTTTTAGGAACATTAAACAGGGTAACGGGTTTATTATAATGTACAGCATTACAGATAGAACCTCGTTTGAGTACCTACCAATCTTTTTTGAGAGGATTAGCAGGTGCGCAAGAGGCTATGTTGAGTGTCTTTATAAACCAATGCAAAGGTTCCAGTTGACATGAAGAATGATGAACCAAAACGGTTTTTTCTGATTTGTCACGTGATTTTTTTTTTTGGTTGTGATGCGACTTTCTAATTGATACACAGGGTCAAAGATCTGGACCCAATTCCACCTTCATATCCTATTATACTTGTTGGAAATAAAGTAGACTTGGAAAACGAAAGACAAGTGACAACAAAAGAAGGAAAAGAAGAGGCTAAGAAGTACAATTGTGTATTTTTTGAATCATCTGCTAAAACACGTGTCAATGTGGATCAAGCCTTTTTTCAGGTGGTTAGACAAATTCGTAAATATAACAGCTTAAGTGCCAAACAACAACGTGCATGTATTGTAATGTGAAAACCTATAAATGCGATTGCAAGTTCATTTTATAGCTACAACATTTATTCCGAAAGACGAGATAGCAACGGTCACTGTAGGGTGTCTACTGAAAATCTAATATACTAAAACGAACACAGCGCATCTGCGTCAACAACTGTGAGGTCCACTACTAATATGTATCTTCGGGGAAATTGTTTCGCATTTTACTTTGTCAAACCATCGAGTTATCGTTGCTCATCAAATGGTCAACGCCATGGCGAGTTCAAGGAGTGGTATAATAATGGTCTTCTACGAACCCATAGTTACTATGTGAATGATAAGCTACAAGGATAAGCAAGGAGTTTTACAACGGACGGTTGATGTCTTGTCAATATTATGCCAATGGTAAACGAGAAGGGAGTGTAAGGAGTGGTATGCCAAAGGTGTTTTACAAAAGCACTGCTATTATACCAATGACAAATTGGAAGGTCGTTACAAGAAATACCACCAGAGTGGTCAAATACAAACGGACTATTACTATGTTAATGACAAGGAAGAAGGAGAACATAAGGAATGGTACAACACTGGACAGTTGAAGAAAAAGACGTATTATATCAACGGTAAAGAAGAAGGAGATGTAAGGAATGGTATATCAACGGACAGTTAAAGAGTCAGACTTATTTCATCAAAGGAAAAGAAGAAGGAGAGTGTAATGAGTGGTACAATAATGGACAATTAAAACGCCATACCCAAAGGGCCAATGGCCTTGTCAACGGAGTTTGTAAAACTTGGAAAAGAGATGGCAAGTTACTTGTATTCTGAAGTAATGGATCCGGCTTCAGTTCGTTTTCTCTAGCAATGCTTATTCTACTGTAACCAATATGGGTGTGGACGATTCTGCGGAGAATCATTCCCGTATGTTTGTACAGAACACAGTGTCAACCTTGCTTGTTTGAAGATATGAACTATTATTTGGACTGAAGTGCTACAAGGTGGAATATATGCTGTCAGGTACTTCTTTGTCTTATATTCCAGTGAAACAAAATAACCAATTCTCATTCGTAAACTGCAACATGTAGTGTTTTGATAAAGACAAGAAATATGACTGCTTTTTTTTTGTCAAACTGTTTCGTTTGCAACAGATTTTGTTTAAATCAAATCTTAGTTGTGCAATTATTTGTGAGCAGGAGGTATACAATAGGTGCTCTTGTGCTTATTGTAGCAGAAGTGCTACTATTCGATATTGTTCATAAGTAGCACTGATTGTGAATGGAAATGTGATCAATTTATTAGGAGATGTATTAAGGTGGTGATTTGAGTAAAATCAAGCCTGTGTGAGCAAGCATTGTAACCTTTTGAACGTATTGTTTCTCAACTGGATCATATAACTCACTAGGTAGCTTAATGGGAGTGTCAGTAGTGTTCGTAGGATTTACAAGAATAGCGCCATTATCGAATAGCCTCATGTATGACACGTGTCCTGAGGAAAAATTAATAGTTTATTTGTTTTCTGAGAAAAGTTGAAGGCTCTCAAGTATCACTGTACCTTTAGGTTGATAGCCAGATATGTTGTCTGGTGTTTCTGTATGCATAGGAGTTCCTATATTCCAGGAATATCTTTCGTGTACATGTGCATATCGGTGCCCAGAAGCGTTTCGGTACATGCAAGGAAGACCGAATCTCATTTTTTGCTTTGGGTGACTGGATGCTAAAAAAAAGTTGTTTAAATACGATTGTAGTAGACATGACTCAATGACATGTTATAAAGGTTACCTAGAAGAAATGTGGAATATCCAAATGTTTCTAGTCTATCCCTGTCCTTTGCTATCTCAAGAAAAGGTGATTTGCAACCAGCTTGAGATATCATTGGAAAAGCTGCTACATCTTTTTGTGCTGCATCCATTGCGTTTTGGACGTTCCTCACCCAAGTCGTTACCGGTAGAAATGACCAAGATAAACTCGATATATTGCACCCGTTATGGAACGGATCTGTATTTAGCTCTGTACCCGAGAAGGCTTCCAAACTAAACCAAAGGTAAGCATTTGAAAAAAAAAGCTATTTAAGCAATAGTATTTGTTTACCTGTATCCGTCAAGTGGTCTCACCGTACTGCCTTCTACTAGTATTCTGCAGTTTCCTTTTTCAGGAAACCAACATCCTAACAAAGATTAATCATTGGAAAGGTAGTAGTATTTGGCAAAACCTTCAGCGTTGTTTGCGAGAATTGTAGGGTAATGACCAAATTTCTGGTATAGTTGATTCCAAATACTCTTTAATGCGTTCTGCTCAGCAAGTAAATGTGCATCAGGTGTATACGGGGATCCAGTTTTGAAGTTCCAGATGTCATCAAGTTTAACTTTTACATTATCAATCCTTACAGTGTTGTACATACCTAAGAAAAACATGAAATTGGCTGTAATTTTTTTAGAAAACATGAATTGTTTTGGAGAAACTCTGACACTTGGGAGCCCAAGTGTTACTGATATTGCAACTATCAGGATAAAAACCTTTGATAACGATGTAAACCGTATCATAGATGTACACAATTCGAGAATATGGTTAAAATGAAGTTGTACATAAAACCGAGAAGAATCCGTACTTGAAGAAAAATCGTCATACCAAGAACCGTCATAGCCTTTCGATATTGAGCTTGATGTTGCATTTACAAGAACTTGAGTATATGCTATCGCTTCAGGGTCTCTTTGATAATAAATAGGAGAGTCCTTTGAAAATCCTGGAACGCGTTCTGCAAAGTACAAAGGAGAAAATATAGTTGAATTTTCATTGTGCTTTGTTGGCTTTGTATCATCCAAACCACGTGTTACAACCAACTTTTTATCAAGTACTTTATTGATGCGCATTATCTCATCTCCAACTCGTACAAATGTGACATACTCAGCGCCGTTTTTGCTGATGTCTCCAGGTATTGTACTAGCCTTTGGTAGGAGTTAAAAAAAAACAAAGCAAAAAAGAGATGAAATACTGCGAACTTACCAAAAACTTTGCTGTATTTGACAAGTACTCAAAGTCGAGTGTGGTATCTGTAGTAGATATATCAAAAGATAACCTAGCGTTTGGAGTAAACGCTACTGATTTTCTAACGTTAATAGGTTCAATAGTATTTGCTGGACCTGTAACGGAATTAAAGTATTGTACTACTTTGAAATTGGGGTTAACTTTGTGAAAACCGTTTATTTGCTCTAAAGATGCAGCCATTTGCGCGAAACCAAAGTTGCTAGCGATAACATTGTAGTCTGAGTCCGTAAATCCAGTATTTATCGAGTTAATAGTGTATAAAGGATAAACCGTTTCACAACACGTGAAAGTAGTAAACGCCGCCAAGATAGCAAACACTAAAGCGACAGACATGTTGTATATGCTTTTGGAGTGTTGACCAAGTGTGTACTCCAGACTTGACTGTGACTCGGGTAATTCACAACCGTTCCTTGTTATTTATTTAGTGAGTTGCGTCGTGTCTTGTTTGTCAGTACACAATAGAAAACTTGTAACCTACAATGCTTACTATGTTTTATTTTACTTGTGTATTGCTCTACAATGTCCAACCACCACATGTCTTTGCAAGGAAAATTCGCCTTCAATATTGATCATACTAAGAAACACCCAGATAACTTTCTATGCAATGAGTATGTCTCTTTGGGGAGGTGTCAAGCAATGCTTGAGCATTGTTGGTATCAAGTCTTTTAATTGTTTAGTAACTGTATGTTGCCCAAATTATATAATTTCTTTCAGTTGCATACGGATCACCGTGGTGCAGTATCCAAAGTGATAGTTCATACAAGAACTACGCATGCTCCATCCTACTCACAACCGGTGAATGTAGGCCGGGACTGTCCTATTCCAGCACTGTTCATTAACCCTGAACACTGAGGGCACCCCATTGCACCCAGGGTGCTGTCCCAAACCGACAAGTTTGCCTGTTTGCTAGTACAGATAAAGTACCAACGAAAAAGACAAACCAAATGTGAATGTATTTTTAGAATATAACAGATGATTCAAGCGTTTATTAGCATGTAAGTTTAAATGAAAGGTGCATGACAAATAATTAAGTTTTTGCGATTTATTTTCACAAGTTGAACTACTATTGAACTGGCTGTAACTTTAATAAGAAAGGAGATCATTTACCACCAACATTAATAGTATTGATAGCTGGATACACATACCTTCAAAAAAACCAATTAACCACTAAATTGTGACAAAAAAAGAAGCAACAAAAAAAAACACGTGGTACGGCTTACCTGACTCTATTTTATAAGTCATATGTGATGCGCTGAGAGTAGAACTATCGAAATTGCCCTTAGCATTGCATTGGAACATTGTTGTATTTGGTGGACGCCATGCAATCTGAAAGCGAAAAAAATAAGAAAACTATTCGAAAAAAAAAAAAGTCATGATGTTATTGATTGGCGTACTCTACTTATTCCACCTCCTTTACCAGGTGGAAAATAATTAACAGAACTGTGATTAAAAGTTAGTTTACAAATATAACAGCCACCACATGAAACAGTATAGTTCAATTGTTGTCCAAGCCTCTGTTTTTTAGCTGAAAAAGGTCCAATTTTCATGATACGTGAACCTAGAGATAAACAACTATTTGAGTATTTAATTCATCTATACAAGTATATTGTACCGTGCATATCATTAATAGAAGGCCTTAATGAAGGAGTATGGTGCTATATAAAGTTAGATTGAACACAAGTAAAAAGAATGCAGTTTGTTCATTAAACATGTAAACAATTTTAAATAATGTATGTACAGTAATGTGGTCCATCCTTGAGATTGATATGTTGACATATCCATGGTTAAAAGATGGATTGAATGATCCTTTTATTTGTTCTGATCCAGCAAAGTGTATCTTCCCTGATGTATGTTTTGCTAGGTAAAAGAAATAAGCCGGCTTGTATGTACGTTTATAAAAATAAAAAATACTCCAAAGGATAAGGATGAAACATACGCTTATGAGCAGTAATACACTCCAACTTAGGATGCCTGTTTACATAGAGATGTATTACAAGCGCTCCAACATTAATACCACAATCAATAATATTCAGAGAAAGTAGTTCAGGAGATAATGTTAGAATCTCTGCAACAAGTTCGTCTGATATTACAGTGGCACGTAAATCAAGTGTAGTTATTGAATCGAGTATAGGCGAAATCAATGGAGGCTTGATGGCTAGTGATGAGCTAACAATACCAAAAAAATCCCGCTTGGTTTCTAATAATCACGTGATTAGCAACCAATTCAAAGTGCGAAA
The DNA here is from genome assembly GCA_038496445.1 of Trichosphaerium sp. ATCC 40318. NCBI lineage: Eukaryota > Discosea > Flabellinia > Trichosidae > Trichosphaerium > Trichosphaerium sp. ATCC 40318. The sequence goes on from JALMLS010000635.1 coordinate 62,914, forward strand.
AAAAAGAAGTAATTGATTACTTCTTAATACTTACTTGTAGCTGCAGCAGCTTCGAGGACTTCATCGTTTAGAGATTCAAACCCACCAAATGAAAGTGATGTTATGTTTTCTATTCAAAAAATTAATGAGTAAGAAGCTTATGGTATTAGTTTGTTCAAAGCGGAGATTTGATTTGGGTTTTTTTTTTACCTTTTGACGCCAAGGACTTTAGGTGACTGGCATCAATATCACCGCAATCGCTTAAAATTATACTTGTTAAACCTTCATGCGCACATAGCACCTGTAAAGTGTATTAGTAATGATCTAAAACAAAAAGTACACGTGCATCTACTACTGTATCACTTAGTTCAATACCAGTGCACTTGAACGACTTCACTTGAGGATTTCCTGGTATATATTTCTCTATTGACTTTGATGTGACGTTCTCACCTTCAAATTCCACCTATATAAGATCAACACGTGCGGTTATTACAACAACAACTTACAGCTTTGAAAATATTACCAAAATCGATGGCGTTCAAGATAGTCTCATCTTTGACATATGTTTTATCGATAACGAGGGTACTGTATTGGTTTTCTGTTAGTTTAGTACTTATTGCTTCCAACAGAGGTTTCTTAAATCCAGGATGTAGAGAACAAACAACAAGAAGAATTTGCCAAGTTCTGCTACATGCTGCTACGTCATACGCATTTCTATGACTAAGACATTACTGTTAATACAATATCTCTTGTATGATTATCGTACTCTTCACGTTTACTAAAAGGCTTGAATAGCAGTTTCCAGTCAAATCTATTCAGAGCATCAATGTCCAACTCAGTAGCGATCTGTGGAGGAAGAAAAATTGTTAGTTTTACGTTTGTTCTGAATTCTTGCTTCTGTCTGTTCGTTCACACGTACCTTAAGTTCTTCTGCGGCCTTTTCTGCGAGTGGAGGTACTAATGCTTCGGTATATAATGATACAGCAGCACAAATCAATGCTGTTGCATAACTCACGTGTACTAAAGATTAAAACAAAATTAACACGTGTGGTATTTACTACAAGTGTCATCACACCTTTAGGATCTTTTGGTTCAATTTCAATGGCACGTTTAAAGTGACCATGTATAACATCAACCTACATAAATATTACAAAAAGTTCATGCATTGAAAACAAAAATTTTACAGAACAAAAAAAAAACAAAACTTACATCTTCTTGTTTACTGCTTGAAGACAAATCTAGAGAAAGCATAACACCAAGGTTAATCAAAACTTCAACATGGTTTGGATTGATCTCATAAGCCTATCATGATGTTATTGATCAAAACAAAATACAAACACAAAAAACCCAATCCACGTGTCAACAAAAAAAAAAACATACAATTTTAATCTTTTCTAGAGCTTGTCTCAAAGTCATACCCGTGAGACACAGTCGAGCCCTTTAATAAAGTATTAGGCAAAGAAAGAGTATGAATTACACTTACCATGCAACGTAAGCAGGACAGTATTGTGGCTTAACAGTAACTGCAAGCTCAAATAACTTTTCTGCAGTATCCAATGCATCAGATGAATTTGATGCACGGTCAGCTACTACTTTACCGAAATTAAAGAAAAGCTCGGGTTGTAGAAGCTACGAGGTAGTGAGTACATCACACGTAAAGGAGTCATCTGAGACACTCGTACAAATACATGCGGTGCAGCTTTAAGTTTGCTCAAAGCTCTCTGAAAAAGTTTGTCAGATTTTTTTCCTTTTGTTTCCAATCCAAGGTAAAGAAGTTCTTGAACTTCGGAGCTATCTAATTAAACAGTTATGATTATCATACGATGTAATCAAGAAACGAAAGTTAGACAGTACCTATTATGTGCATATGCTTGATTTGACTATTTATAGATGTAATGTCGCTGTGAAGAAAGCTAAAGTCTGCGTTGCGGTCAATATCATCAAACGCTTGATCTCCGAATTCAATTCCTGTTAATATACCAACACGTTTTACAAGTATTTCAAGGGTACATACTTTCTAAAAAGTACACCATTAACCAAAACAAACAAAAACTTTTTTTTGAAAGTGAAAAAAAAACTTACCGAAAAATACTTTGTCTTTAAGAAACCGTTTTCTCCTTTCTCATCTTCGAACAGAGAGCATCTGAACTTTTTTACCACAAGATCTTTGAGGGTCTTTTGCCAAAATTCATACGATGGATCTTCAGGTGATTCAGTCTTACCCAAAAGTCTAGAAGAAAAAAGTTAAACATTTTAAAACTATGTAGCCGATTTTATGTCTTTATAGAGCCTTGATAGATTTCTGAAGAGACAAGCTACAAATAAAAGTATAAACTATACCAAAACGTACAAATTGAATACTACAATAGCTTGATCTTTACATACTTCCTCAGTCAAGTATCTTGTTTTTTTCGTTACTTTTCTCCACATATTTCTTATAATATTCTTGATAACACGTGCAATCTAAAATCAATTTGTGAGCATTAACTTAAACTAAATAAAAAAGCCACTCCAACAGCCATACTAGCAGCCAAAGATACAAAACTAGAACAACAAAAACGACAATTTACCATTTCTGTAAGAAGTGGATCATAGGGTCCATCAATCTCTCCGAGTTTCCTTCTTAGCCATCCAAGGTGCCTATAATTAATCCCAGCAGTATGAACCAATCGAGTATAATTTTCCAAAGCCTCAAGAGCTAGCTTTGGATTCCCTCCAGACATTTTACTACCTGTTGCTTTTTCGTATGGGTTCTCAGCACAAAAGTTCGGAATGACGTTAATGTACAAGTGCTTAGTGCACATTGATACTTCTCTATTAGATACAGCTCTATCAGGGTCAGAAACAGACCATCCTATATCACGTGAGCTTCCTAAATGATGAGAAAAAGACAAACCAGTTAAAGCGTCAGAATTGAGAGGAATATCATAGTTCAAGACAATCTCAGGTCTAAGAAGTTTATACAAAACTCGACCTCTCTCAGGACTACCAAATTGAATTACATAACAATACTATCAAGACAAAACAAGAACGTACGGCTCATCAGGCAATTTGGCTTCAGGAGGAAATGTTCTAGCAAAATCAAGTACATAGAAAAGACCGTCCTATTCCTGGTTAGCTATTATCAGCACATTCGCTATCGTACTAATCCAACATGTCCTTCAATATCACCAGGGCCGTATATGAGATTATTGTTTCCTTTATCAAACCCTGAGATATGTGCTTTCAAGTTGAGCTTCTCACCAACTCTCTTCATTTTCTGCACAAGAAAAACCGATTTTAACAAAAAAACAGCTTACTAGCTCGTAATGTAAAGGAAGAAATATGTTACCTCATTCAAATTATCGTTATCAAAATGCATAGTACGGCCACCATCTGCACTTCCATAACTAAGACTTTCACCACTGAGAGGTAGCAAGCTAACCTAAATGAAGAAAAAAAAATTAGATTTGCAGTGAATTCACTTATTTAACGCAAAGATCTTTTGCTGTCTACTGATTGTACGTACAGCAATAAGACAGAATCCCATATAATTTATTAAAGCCATTAGCGGGAAATGAAGTCCTTCCTCTTGAGCAGCAAAGTAGCTTATCAATCCCTACACAAATAATTTCAGCACTTGTCACGTGTGTTTCTTGTTTTCAAAGAAATTATAAAATGCAAATGTTACCTTTAAATCATGACCTGCAGCCTTTTGAGCATTCTCATCGCCGCCATATAGGTTATTAAAATCAAGTGCAAACTTGAAAAGTATTCCTTGTACGATATACTTTTCGCCTGGAGGACGTTGATTAAAAAAACCGTTGAGAAATAGACAATGGTTCTTTTACCTCCTGCAGCTCCTCCTACATCGACAGGCTTGATAGACTTTTCATCATCAGTTAAACCAATCTCAGAGATTATGACTTTACCATAAGTCTCAGCAACAAACACTAGAAGAGTCACAAGTGAGAAGAGATACAAATTATATTTTTGTTGGGTACCAAATTCTTGTGCGAGTCTGTTTAGTGCGTGAAACTTATCAAATGAATCCGGAAGCTTTAAAGTCGATTGGAATCTATCGTTCCATTTCAAAGGGTTATATGCTAGATAACATGAGTTAGGTTTAACGAGACAGTATAAAAAGTGAACGTTACTTTTTTCAAAGTAAAAAAACCTGCGAAATTCTTCAAATACTTCATTCACCAAAAAAAAGCTTCTTTATTTACCTGGTCTATGTTCAGCATCTGCCTTTGATGTTGAACTTTTAGCCATGTCATCGTCAAAATCACCTTTGTATCGCTCAACAACAGGAGCACCTAGGCGCGTGTAAAATAAATTAAAATGTCAAAGAAGCACGAATTGAAATGTCAAGACTGACTAATAGTCATTATCAAGTGAACTTACTTTGCGCTCTGTAAGAATAAGTCATCTCATCTTCATCACCGCGTTATATTGTAAAGGAAAACAAAAATCAACCAAACCGGGTGAACCGTTGCCGATGTAAAATTGTGAAACAAAAAAAAAAGAAAAGAAAGTTCTCTCGAGCTCGTTTTTTGGACAAAAATAAGGATATTAGAACCATCATCTCCAGTGTAACCATAAGTAATGATATCATCTAGAGCTGCATAAGGATCAACACCTTCTTCATCGTCGCTACTAGCTGCTATAACACGTGTTAACAAAGCCAATAAAAAAATCAGAAAAACAAAACCAAAAAAAATGGGATTCATAGATGTTTTGTGAGCCAAGTTTTTCAAGAGACAAACGTACCTTCATATATTGTTGTTCCTGCAGCATACGTATCCCCAATATAAGAACCATTAACAGGTGATTCGGCTAAAAAGTGTCTTTTCAGCTAAAACCTGACGTTGCTTTTTTCTATTGCGTAGAGTAGTCTGTTGAGCGTACCGAGTTGGGTTTGGTCAGTGTTTGTGTTCTTAGGGTGGTTTTCGGTTTCAGCGCTTTCTGTAGGTTGTTCTTCACCTACAGGATCATCGCTAGGCGCTGTGGTGCCCAAATCGTCGCTGAAGCTGTATAAGCTAAGTACTGTTGCCAATTGGTCATCAGCGCTTCCAGAAACGTTTTCAACGTTGTAAGAATACACGCTATGAGCTAAACGCGTATTTTAATAAATCACCGAATTTTAAAAAACGGAAAAGCGGAAAGTTTCGCTTCTAATACGATAAACGTGTTACATACATGGTTGGCTAACTTCTTTGGTGACAACCGATGCATATTCTGCTTGCTGCTGTTGAACTGCCGCAAAAGCCTCAAATCGCTTTGTAAGCTGCGACACTGATGGTCCTTGCTCCATTGGTACAAGAATAGCGTGTAACAAAGAGAGTTTAACTTAATTGTTGTCAAGCCAAGTTTGTGACTAATCCGTTCCAAAATTGCTTTGAAGTCACCTATACGGATGCACGTACGCGTCTAACGACGAATCCGCGGAAAAGTATTAAATGTGATTCTGTCGCTGTGAAGTCAGTTTTAGCGCGCTTTAGTGAGTTTGATAAGTTGATTGTCCTGACTTTCAACAGCAAATGAATTGAGCCTGGAGAGGTCAAAAGGGTTTATTTTTTTTCATTTTATCAAGCACGTGTCTCAGAAGAATCATCTGTTAGAGTTGGAACAAGTACAGATCTACGCTTTTTAGTGTAACTTCTACGACCTTTAGATAGTGACAGTTGGCTTGTAGCCGTTGGGTTATGAGAGAGTGGTGAGGATCTTTCTGAAGTGGGATGTTTCTTCGTGCTAGCCGGGCTTGGTTGTATGTCAAGCGTTTTTACTTTTCCGGTTCTTTTATTATTAAAGGATGTTGATCTCCTTCTTTCGCTCTTTTTCTTTGGTTTTATAGGCGCTCTATGGTTGGATTGTTTTAGTATACATCATGAATCAATTAGCACATGTGACTTACGATTTAGACCTTGATTTGAGTTTCCTTGGAGTGAACTTTCCAACTATAGTAAAAATGCTTGATTTTCGTTTTGGCAAATTAGGAATCTGAACAGATTCGGAAGTTGCTAGGTTATTTTTAGCTTTCTAGTTATTTTTTATACTATTAACAACGTACAAGAGCTGTGCGATGCTGGTTTGAATAGAGGCGGGCTACCATAATCACGACATTTTATTGCAGGCGAAGTTGTTGTTCTTTTCGGAGTTTTGTATTTTGTACGCCATAGAAGAAGGCTAGGTGATCGCTTTGGTGATTCTGCTTTAGCCTTGCCTTGTTTTATTATATCTCTCTTACTCTTTCTTTGCTTTTTCATCTCTTCTCGCTCCTAATTAAAACACAAAGTCAATCAAAACCCAAAAAAAAACCACAAAAAATGCGGACCTTTTCAACTTGTTTGACGTTTTCGAGGATAGCACCCTAGTATAACAACATGTGTCAGTATTTATCTTACTAAAATGAATAGATGTAAAGTGAGTGCCATTGCATGTACATGATTTGTTCCAAGATAAGCACATATCGTTTCAGAAATATAGATTGACGAGCATCTAAAGTAATGCCAGTCGTTTCCAGCTCCATCTTTTCTTGGTATAACAAGTGTGAATCTTCTATCCCTTAGCCAGTACTTTGATTGGAATATCTTCAACCGAAGAAGCTATAAATCATTAAGACTAAGAAAGGGAGAATAGTAATAACCACATACAACGCCAGTACGCTGATCTCTTAGCATCAAAACCGGTCTTGTTTTGTTACATGATAATGTGAACCTCATATAAACAAAGTTACTCGGTCTATTACTAGAAGTACTCTTTTGTCCTTTAATATCTTTCACTGTATTCCCTGTGTTGCCTGTTGTTTGTCTAGTCTTCCGCTGGGGGCAATAAACTAGTCTAGAAACAGTAGCACGTATCTCATCAGCGTCTAAGCAACATCAGAACAACAGCAACACAGTTTCAAGTGTAGTACCACATATTTCTTCTATCGTTTCGTCTCCTTCTTGTGGTTTAATCTCTATTATTAAAGGACCATTACAAGGTTCAGCCATTATGAAAGACCTACTTGATCGCCTTTTGGTAATAAAGTAACGATATTTTTGTAAAACCAGAAAACTCGATAGTTTTTGTTCTTTATTTAGCAAGTCACGTTATGCTGCTAACCACGTGTTTCTAACTAGCAATGCAACCATTGGCTATGACCTGACGTTCCTCTACCAAAGTAATAGCTTGTTTCTGGATACAACGATAAAAACGCGCCAACTGTGCAGAAAGTGATAAAAAAGTGTTTTGTGTTTAGAAAAGGGTAAACTCACACTTTCTAAGAAGATTGCGTTGAAAGTTGCGCTATTTCGAATTAAAAACGTATTGGTACTCAAGTCATGCGTAAGTACTGCTATATAAGCGCTTTGGTTCTATTCGTAGACTTGAGGACATTTTAATTCAAAAAAAGTGATTTAAACCGTTCCAAACGTGTTCAATTGTAATCAAACCGAACTCAGCTCGCACGTTACGCATGTCGTGGCCATTAGCAGTAATCGCAACACCTGTAGCTATTGGATTCGCTTATTGGCTATTTGGCACCGGAAAAAAGCCAAAGTGGTCTCCACCGGCTGACGAAAACAACCAGGTACGTATACAGAGCCTAGAGGCAGCTCAAATAAAATAACAAGACAGCTACTTGACTTTTGCGTAAAAACATTGCTAACTGGTGTAGCGGGATGTTGTTTACCTATATCAGCTCAATACTATGGGCGAAGGCGAGTCTGGGTTAAGCGTATCTCCATTTTGCGCAAAAGTTGAGACGCTTTGCAAAATGTATCAAATACCTTACGAAACAGTAGTCAGTGCGTATTTAACTATGAACGAAAAACCGTTTACAGTTTTTTGCTACAAGCGCATTCTTAATCATTCCTTTAGCCACTAAAGCTGGTCCTAAAGGCAAGTTCCCTTACATTAAGCACAATGGCGAGGTACATAACAGTATTTCAAGTCATAAATCGCCAAAAACGAAAAACCCAAAACGCTGACAAAGTGTAGTTTGTATCGGATTCTGAAGATATTGTTGACTACCTCATCAAAGAGTTTGATCTAGAAAGCAAAACACATTTATCAGCAATAGAATCAGGTACAAGCCGTGCTTACCGAAAAATGCTTGAAGAACATACCTATTTGTACGTTAATGTTTGTTTTACGGTTTGAACAATTTCTCGAATATTTTGCCAACAAACCCAAGACATCATTTTGACACATTGCGTGTCACTTTTGTTTCAGTGAAAAAATAAGGTCTTGTGAGAAGGCGCGTGATTTCTCACTTGCGTATTTGTCCAATTCTGGTAGTTTTATTTTTAATCGATGCACAGCTTTGTGTACAATACTATCAAATTGTTGTCAATGATGTTTACTATTTTATAAGGTGATTAAAAAATTAATAACTTTTTTTTTGAAGTGTCCAAATGTGGATCATTTTTGGTGATGATACTTGCTGGCAAAGATGCAAGGAAAAGTCATTTATGGGTGCACCACCTTTTGTAAGACCTTTCTTGCGTTATTTCATTAGACCTATAATTAAAAAAACGTGCGTAGCACAAGGAATCGGTAAGTTTTCATCTCAACTCTTTTTTTCTTGCTAATTCTTCTACAAGGTCGACACAACCTTGAAGAGGTGTTAAACAAAGGTGTGGATGACTTTAAAGCTATATCAAATGCTTTATCTCATGGCAGGACTTACGTATTTGGCGATGAGCCAAAACCAATTGATGCTGTTGTTTTTGGTATGTTCCGTTTCGGTTTTTGGTTCAGAAATGTGTTGTTCGATTGCTGATTTATTTCAACTTTGTAGCGTTTGTCAATGCGTTTGTTTTACTATATCCAAACAGTATAACAAACTTTATACGCCAAGATGATGCTTTAATGAGACATTGGCGTCATTTCAATGAAAACGTATTTGATAATATTTCAACACTACCAAAGGAGTAGAATAGATCTTGTCTATGTCACTTTTGTAGTATCACACCCAATGCAATCTGTTTTTTTACTTATCTATAAATGCTTTGAGAACAATAAAGCCTTTTTTAGATAATGGTTACTGCCGTTTTATTACATTTTTGCGTTCAAATAAAAAAACCACTTTTGAGTGGCCTTTTCTTCGTCAGCAACTCTGAGATGTTTAGGGTGCGAATCATCGTGGTGTATGGTGCTTAGGGTACTGTTAATGCTTAACTGTAGAGTAGGTATATACAGTATAAACAAGCTACAATCAGCGTTTTTAGTTGTGAAAGAATTTTTTTTGTTTGACTTCAATATTACAGTGTTTACAGAACTGATAAGTTCATTTGGATTGCCCAAATATAATGCTTGGCATCCCTTTACCAGTGAATACTGCTTTGATTTTCATATTCTTTTGTATAGGATCGGGAATGACGTACTAAAAAAAGAACAAATTACAAAGAGTTAAATGAATAAAAATGGTTAAAACCCTCACGTACTTCTTCTCGTTCCCATGCGGCTTCGACTACACGGAACCCCATTTCTTTAAACATCGCTGTGCTCGGTTTATCATATGTAATACGTAAATTACCTTTAACTGAGGAGTTTGCGTTGTCTATAACGAGTTTTCGTAAGTCTTCTATTGTTTTATCACCAGCTATCGTAATTTGCATTGGAAACGCTTTTCCTATACTCCAAGGCATCTGTTCTCTCGCTGGAGGCATTACCTGCACTTGTATCCTTACGTTACCTCCTCCCTTTCCTTTTTTCTTTTTACCTCCTTGGTTTTGATTTCTACGTGCCATAGCTAATAGTATAACGCAATTACGGCGTTGATAGTGTATATACAGAAGAATTGTTTTTGTGTTTGTGTAAGAACGCTTTTTCTCTGAATAACTGTCAACTTAACAAGACAAGAATGGTCTACAATACATAGCCACTCGTTTTGATATGGTAGACTTCAACCACTACAACGTTGAAGAACGGTTAACTTTTGGCTGGTATTGATTGCTCTTCAAAGTCTAAAAGATGCTTCTTTTGCGAGTGTATTTTCATGTAGGTCACGTGCTTTCTTTATTGAGTATCTCTGTTTACCCGTAAAGAACTGTCACTCGAAAACCCTTTCGCTGAAACTAGGCAACTTTCAACGAATCCTCTAAACAAATATTGATTGCACCTCAGCTTACAAAAGTCTATTTTTACAGGATAGCTGAGAAAAAGCTTTCGAAGGCTGTAAGTATGTCATTCACACCGCATCACCATTTTTCTTCCCTGCTTGCGGTAGACACGACCAGGGAAATTAATAAAACGGTCATAAGCCATTAACAAAAAAAGTCATCACCATTTTCACCAATAATGGTACTGTAGTTAAAAAAATTTACCAGAACGTATACTAGTTATTTAGCTCCAGGTAAGGAGCACATGTTAGTTCAACTTGATCACTTGTTAGTAGAGATTGGTACTACTTCAAGGCATAACAAAAGGTAATGAACACTAATCAATATGACTAAGGAACCTGGGTATAATTTTGGTTTTAAAGCCAAGAACAACATTTATTTTTTCTCAATGATCAAGCTTATAAGCTTGACGGCGTGGTCCACCTGTAACCCAAGGAGTTTCTTCAATCCATGAGGGTCTAAAATAAATTAGCTATTTGCAAGGAAGGATACAAAAGAAAGAGATAAAGCATAGAACAGTACAAAATAAAACAAAAAAGAAAATTCTAAGAAAAATGGTTGGATGACTATTAGTTCAAACAAGTACTGGAATCGAATTGGTTTGCTCTGAGGGAGATTATAAGGTTTTACTTCTAGTTTCTTCTTTGCAACCATCTTATAACCTGAGTTCCACAAAGCAATGGTATCGTTTACAATAGCCATAAATTTTTCTAAAATTGCATCATTTTCTTTTGCAAGTTCTTCGCTATTGTAAAACTCTTTGAATTCTTCAATGTTGTATGTTTCTTTCTACACCAAATAAGTGAGCACATAATAGTTGAAGTATTACCGGTAAAGGTAGGCGACATTGCGATAATGGATAAAATGTTTGTCATTGCAAATGGTCTTAAAACGTCTGTTTTGAATAAGACTCAATTTGATATGTCTGGAAAGATGTACCTTACAAACTACACTGTGTAATTCTTTTAATGGCTCAGAGAAATTTGTACAACGTTCAAGCATGGCAGCAGTGTCAGTTTTTTGCTTGATTTGCCTTAATGAGTATTCTAAAATTTGGCTACAAAAAATATAATTAGCTTTAAGCGTTTTGTTAAATTTAAGCTTTGGTACTTCACCACACTCTTAAATATAGGTTTAAACTCATATGCTTCGGTATAAATAGATTCCCAAAGACTTTTCAAAGTAACAGAACTTGATCCCTTTGAAAACAAGTAGAAAGCAACTTAGACAAAAGGTTAGTCAAAAACAAAAAAAAAACTATAGCTAAAAAGGGTTGCGAAGCATAACACTTATTGAGCGGCATGTAATACACACCCTATGCTAGCAACACAGGTTAACTTATGATTATGTAGAATCGCTTGAGTCGTAAAGTTATGAGCACACGTACTCTTGTAATGGTTGCTTGTATCAGTCTTTGAAGAATCGATAATCTGTAGCCGCTTTACAACTTCATCAAAGGTTGCTACATAGCTAGTTTTTGTTTCTTCAGGCATATCGAATATCCTACTATTAACGTTGTAAAATGGTGCCTTCCCTGCTTTCTACAAAGATAGTTAACAAGACAAACTGAAAAAAAAAATATTAAATGAAACAAACGGACGCTTGTACCTCTAAACCACTCATAAAAATTTCTTGTTCGGAGAATCTTTTACGGTTTTCATCTTCGTTAGTTGTTAGTGCTTTGATTACCAATAATCTTAATTTTAATGGTGACATGATATCCTAATAACACGTTACAAAAAAAGTTAAGTTTAAACCAAAAACAAACGAAATTGCGAGTCGTGTTACTCACCACCATCTCAGCCAAGTTCAATAACTGGTGTTCATCTTTACCATTAGTATTATCCACAATCCTTTCCCAAATATGAATTGAATTCAAATAGAGTTCAGACGGTTTACTGAAACCTCCATTCAAAGTTTCAAGCTCCTTTCTAATTTGTTGATGAAACCCAACCATGTTTTACGTACGGAATTCTTTGCTAGTAGAATATAAGGCGATGTAGGGAGGTGTGGTAGTGCTTAGAGATATTGAGCGTACCTTGCCACCTTGTTATGGTCATAAACCCAAAACTCTATTATAGGCGTCCCATGGCATGTCCTACGAGCAAACGTAAGCTTTGCGCGCCATTGGAGACGGCTACACGAGTTTAATCAAATTCTAGTACCATTCGAATTTCTCGTGCCACTCTGGGTTCTATATTATGTAAGAGGGCGCTTGTTAACTAATTGGGACTAAATAGCGTACCAAATTCTTTGATAAAACTTTAGTTTTCGCTTGTGGCGTCTGTAGGTCACCCAAAAGCACAAATGGATCCGATTTACCCATAAGGTCGACTTTACGTAAGTTTGAAGCTTTCAGGATGTTAATTGGAACAGGCGATGCTCGTAGAGCTTGTGAAGCTGCTACATCAAAAGAACTTGTGCTGTCGCTCATTTCACGCTTGTTGTAATGCTAGCAACTGACAACTTTTGGTAAACAGTGGTCTAGTTTTCAGTGAACCCTAAAATACCGATTTTGGTACACTACTACCATAAACTCATTAGGACTAGTAACTGAAAAAATTAGGACTAGTAAAATTTTATTTCACACAACGTGAACTTACAATAAATTTAATTGAGCTCAAAAAGCTCTCCTGTAAACAATTCTGTTGCTATTAGGTAGTGTAAAGCGGAAAAGTCCAACGCATCATCCTCAAGGATGGAATCACAAATTGTATGTGTACATGTTAAAGTCAGTTTTAGTAAACCCAAAGTCATACGGCACTCATTGCTTTGAATCCGGCCGGGCGTGGTGTTTGACCAACTCAATTGATTAGCCTTATCAACAGCCGCAAAATTATCATGATAGAACTTGTGAAGAATAGGTTTGTCATCCCGTGGAGTACCCAAAAAGTTTTCCAGTTGGGTCTGAATATTGTCTAAACACTCAGGATTTGTAGCATTTGTCAATCTGTCAATGAGCGTACTAATGTTACCTTGCTTTTTTAGGCCTAGCTTGGTGCAATAGCTTTGTAAGAATGATTTTTTCTTGTTTCCCAACATTTTTGGAGTCAGGTGAGCATGTCCTTTCAAAACGTTTGTATAGTGTTTTTGACATGAATTGCAAAACCATTGTTCAAATGCAGAATTTTTCTCTAGAGTTTTATCGTCCCAATTGAGACATTCAGCATGGAACCATATGTCACAGTAATCGTATTTAATCATTGGTTTACCAGGCAATTCTTTTCTGTAATGTAGGCAATCTTCAATGCAATGTAATTCGTCAGTTTGTGCTACATTTTGTTGTTGGTTGTTTAAAGTTGTGTGTTGCTGTTGCTTCTCCGATAATGCCAATATCTTTTCTGGTGTGAAATCACATAACTCTTGGGCTAGTGTTTCATTGTTGCCAATACCTTTGCTACCACATTTTCTCGACAAATGAACCAAAAAGTTTCGGCTGAGTTTACACATTTTTTTGTAATCTGCTAAAGTGGCTGAAGGTATTGATTGTTTCGGTTCACCAGTGTTCCAGCCATATCCAAGAAGTCGCCATTCAATTATTTTGTCATTATCTACCTTTTTGCGCATGAATGATGCCACTTTACCCTCTGAGTTTGTTGCTATTCTCCATCTATTACATGGCACATTGTATTCAAGTATATCAAATATTTTTGTTTTGTGTGTCTTCGGTATAGCAGCGGTAATGCCACCAGTTTTACTTTGCTGACAATTCACTGCTATCCATTCCACAAGATGTGACTCCATAAATCTAGAATCCATCACCACATGAGGTGTATACTTGTAAAACTCCTCAAATTTAACTATTAATTTTTTGGCAGCATCTAGCGGGCCCACCGGTGTACCAGGTCCCCAGTGAGGAACAATACCAAGTATGTAAGGTTTCCTGCCATACTTGTCAGAGAACATTGCATGTACATGTACATAGATCATCAAACCAGTTGGATTCGGTTTGCTGTGGATGACCATTTTATACAGACTTTTACCCAGAAATTTGAAAATTGTTTCATCTATCGCTGAAATATCACCCGGCAACCAACCTTCCATGAATGCCTCGCTCAATAAAGTGCATAGTTCTTGAATATCAGATGTCAAACATGCTTTAATGATGCGAAATCTTGTTCGTGCTAGCAACTCATTGTTCCTTAACCAAGTTGGTTTTGCTTTGATGAATTGATTACATGCTCGCACATAGTTTTTTTCTCCACTGCTTTGCTCCCAAATCCACAATGTTCCTATGAATTTCATGACCTCTTTAGGTTTGATTGGCGTGTTCCACCATGTGTTATAGTTCGGATTGGTTGTTCGGAATTGTGCAACAAGTTGTTTCCGCTTTTCTTCCGTATGGTAAAACACGTGATTCCAAATGGTTTTTTTATTAAACGTAGATAGACTTGTTTTGTGTAGGTGAGCACACTGTTAGATTGAATGCGCTCAAAATAACCCAAGTTAGGGCCTGATATTTGTAAACACTCTGGTAGCGATATTTTTGCGTCTGGAAGAACCTTCCAGCTGTTTTCAGTCATGTAATTCAATTTTTCTCGTAGATCGGTTAAATGTTTCTGTTTATTGTCTAGTTTACGTTTTTTAGTTGCTGCACGTGTTGAAGTTGCGTTCTTCCGCTTTCGGGCAATTTTTCTTTTGTTTTTGCCAAGATGCTCTCGCAGGAGGCCTCTCATGTTTGTGAGATGCGTTTCCGATAGTTTTTGCGCCGTTTTGACGAAGTTTTACTGGTGTTACTAGTCCTAATTTTTTTTTTTACTAGCCCGAACGAAATAAAAGCTCAAAGAGGCTATCAACAAAACGCTTGCAATTTGTATTTTGTATTTATGGTACCACGTGGACCTCTAATTGAGTTGGTCTTGCTGATATGATCCAGAATTACTACACATGTAATTCTCCGTATAAACTGCCAATGCATTGTCATTCCATCTAAGTATTTGCAGCATAGTAAGAAAAGAAGAAGGTAAGTTAAACCAACACGTTCTAAGCTATTTCATTTATTGTACATATTGACTAACTAGCTATTTCTCTTTTTGAGCAGTCTTGACTTCTAACATATCAAGAGCTTGTGTTAAATCTCTTATCAAGTCCTCCTCTTCTTCTATACCTACGCTAAGGCGTATTTGATCTTTTTTAACTTCAACAAGAGACTCAACACCGCCAAGACTTGTTGTACATTTGAATAAAGTCAAAAGTTCTGAGAACTTTTTTGGTCTTGTACCAGGAATTAATTCAATAGTGAAACAAGCAGGTGCAAGGTTATTAAAACTAGATTTCCAATACTCATGATCAGGGTGTGAAGGTAAACAAGGGTTATTTACTGTCTTCACCTTCTCGTGACCTTCAAGAAACGCTGCAACAGCAGCAGCGTTAGAACAGTGCTGTGTCATTCTCAGTTTAAGTGTGCGAAGACTTCTGTTGAAAAAAGTGAGATTATTTGCTTGAAGTAAAAAGTACGTACCTCAAGAGTAGGAAGCATTCAAGATTACCTGGGCAAGATCCTTGGGTTATACGATTTGTAAATAGTCTGTAGTATCGATTAAAATTAGAAGTAACAATAACACCACAAAGTAAATCAGAGTGACCTAATATTATCATCAATTTCAAAAACCGACTTTAAAGGCTTAAGCCACAAACAAACCTCCTAGAAACTTTGACGCAGAATGAATCACATAATCAGCACCAAGCTCAAGAGGTTTTTGTAATACTGGCGTTGCAAAGGTGCTAAAAAGAAAGAAATATAAGTAACAATGCAACGACTTGTGTTAATCTTTTTTTTTGTTGTGCTTACTTATCTACGACGAGAATCGCTTCTTTTTCTTTTGCTATCTTCGCATAGTGAGCTATATCCTTTAACCTACAATTTGGATTCCTTGGAGACTCAATATATAGAACTGCGCCACGCTCCAAAGCTTCAATATCTTGTGTGAATTTGCAATTACCTAAAAACATGTCATGTCACTAGGTCTTGAATAAAAATACCTAGCACGTGACAGGCATGATGAGAAAGTACCTTTAATTGTAGAAAATGCATGCATAGCAGTAAGAGCGCCACGATACCCAGCGTCAAGGTGAACAATAATTCTAAAGGGCAATAAGAAATTTGGTTCAGTAATGACAAAAAAATTTACTTAGGCTTCAAAGCAACGAATAAAGCATTAATAGCTGCCATCCCCGATCCATAACAAAGCGCTTTGCCACCGCACAAAGCGCCAATAAGCTTTTCAACTCTATTGCGAGTTGGCTGATCTGCTCTAGAAGCATGGTAAGGTCAAAAAAAAAACAAACAATGTGATTTTTTTGAAGTCAAATTATCAAACAGAGATGGAAGTAACACGGTTTACGTACCTTGAATATACGAATGATTGGTCTCCTTCGTATATCGTAGACACGTGAAGCTAAATTGCGTGTTCGTTAGTAAAAACGGCGCTAGTCGATTATTTTACGTACTGGAGGCGCTACGTCGCCATGAGATTCCTGAGAATGGTCATCAGCGTGTAATGCGAGTGTGCTAAACGCAACATTTGTCTAGAAGTGTCAAACAAACGGTTAATGATTAAATGGCATGTAAGACGTGTTGACCTACAAGCGCGGGTGGTAAAACAGGTAAGACTTGTTTTTTTGGAATAGGCTCTTCGCTACAACTCTCTGCGTTCCCCATTTCAGCTTGCGTATTTACAAGTTCGTATTCGGCTAATATATTTATTTTTAAATGAAAAAGTGCCTATTATTTTCACACAACAAATAAAATGGTCAGCACTTTTCTGCCGCCGCGCTTTTCTGACAAAACGATAATTTCAGCAGTATTCAATATGTGCACCTTTACAATCTCATTTACTCTATTTTTACTTACGCTACTATCATTCACAAAGAGGTACACATGTGATACGAAACGGTTTTGTTGCTAAAAAACTGTTTGTCAAAACTAGCCAAAGCACATGCGGTAACACTCTTTCTTGGACGTCTGGGTACTGTGAAACAGGCGTATATTGGGGTCCAAATCCGTATACAGCCTTCAGGTCGCTTAATCCAAGTGATACTCTAGATGTTTACTCTGTGTATCTTATTAACGCTATGCAACGAGGTACGCTTTGGTTTTTTTTTTAAATGTTCAAAGTTTTGACGTTTGTTTTCAACGGTAATTAGTTTAAACTCTTTTTTAGTGCGTTTTCTCGTTTCAGCGTTTACTTCAAATGTGAATGTTAAACTTGTGCGTGATAGTAACCTCAATGGAGTCTACGATACTGATTTCGAATACTACGAGTTATACATGGATTTAAATAGAACAGGTACTTCATTTGTCTTTGTTTTTTGATCTTCCCTGTGATTATCAACCATGCACTGTCCCTGTAGTTACTTTCATATAATCATAACGCTATTGTAGTATACTCTCTTTTCTTAATACATTACTGTTTCCTTCCTGACGTTTGTTTTACAGGGTTGCGATGGGAGTTGTTCGATGCTCCTTTGGGAAGAGGAGAATGGTTCTTTATCGTTTCACTAGAAGATACAACAGCTACAACAAATTACACAATAGATGTATGGTTGGATCAGGACTTTGAAATGTCTATTGAAACCTATACACTCCAATTAGTAAACTGGAGGCGCAAAGTGTATGTTTTTCTTTGTTGTTTTTTTGTTTTTGTTGAATAGGCTGCTGACTTGACACCTACCCTAAGATATGACTTGACACTCCAAGATTTAAACGAAAGACAAGAGCTACTCTCTGCTACCAGTAGCAAAGCCGAAGATATGTGCAACCGAGCAATTTACGAGTAAGACAAGATGACACGTTTTTACTTTTTTTTTTGGTAATGTTTGTTTTTTCAGCCACTGCTACTATGACTACGATGGTGTAACAATTCTATGCCCTGCGTTTTTCTTGAAAAAAGCAGGGTACGATGGGGTACGCAAAGTTTTCTTCTTTTGAGGTAGTACTCTATAACTTACAATGTTTTTGTTGGTAGATTGGAATAGAAAACTTAGCTGCCGGCAGTTTTGTAAGTGCAGAGCAAGTTGTTGATGGATGGACGCGATCTACGTCTCATTGGAATGCGCTTAAAAATGCCCATGTGCGTGATGCCGGTGTAAGTTTCCATGATTGCACTAAGAACAGTATAAAACTGTGGCTTTATATGGCTGGGTATGCAGTTTTTTTAGTTGGTTGTTGATAACGTTTTGTTAGGTATCAATCTAACGTATGCGGTAACGGTGTCACTGGTAAGTGCATTGTGTTACCTTAATATTGTTAACAACTTCAAAGAGAGCGAACAGTGTGATGATAACAACAACCGTGATAATGACGGCTGTTCTTCTCAATGCAAACTAGAAAGAGATTTCGTTCTACCTTGGCGGTGCATGTGAGTGTTCTTGTACCAAACACCGTTAATATTCGTATAGCCAAGCGGTAGGTACTACATGCTACAGATGTGGAGATGGTGTACTTCAGTTCAATGAAGAATGTGATGACGGCAATATGTTCAATAACGACGGTTGCTTCCAATGCAGCATTGAAAAGGTAAATAAGGTTGTTGAATTGTTATAAGTTCTGACTACTTTGTAGGATTACATGTGCAACCTTGGGTCTCCTACAAGATGTGTTAATTCCTCACTCTCCTTTTTGTTCCGATCCGGAACACCTCATACAATGCCTTGGTTAATAACCATAGGTATTGCAGTGATGTTCTTTGCTGTGGTTAACATTGTATCGTAAAATAATACTGATTTTTGATTTTCTCAAAAGAATGATCGTTAAATGTAGCTTGAAAGTTGGTTTGAGTACATGGTATACATATTGCCCCGGCTGACGCTGGGTGTTTTAATGTGGTGGTTTCTCCATCACTTTGGTAACTCTATGAGCTAACAAGCGTTGATGATTATTCCCAAACACGTGACGAATGACTTTTCAAAAAAAAAAACCAAAAAAAAGCCATAAAGAAAGTTAACAGCGATTCTTTACCAACGACACGCCCATATTTTTATCATGTATACCAGCTGGGTTATAACTACTGTTAAACCGATACGCAAAAAAAAAAAAAGTTACAACTCGTTGTAAGCGTTCCTGACAACGTAGGCTTCGTTATTTACCGCTTGGTGTATCGATAAACGATCTCTTTTCGAAAAACATGACGTGGTTAGCGAATAATGTCAATTTCGCTTTTGAGCATATGTGAGATAACTTTTGAACTCGTTTAAGACTATATGATGTATACTGAGTTTTATCAAAGTTATTTTTGCTTTGTTGTCTGAATCCCTGCAATGTGCACTGCAATACATCTACATCGCTGATGCGACCACATGATTGGGTATAAGCTACGACAGACAAGAATGTGTAAAATGTCACTAGAATAGAATAGTTCTGTTATTCAGGTAAAGTGTAAAAAATAGAATTTTAAGCGAAGTTTCGCCTTTCGTCTTATAAATTATAACTAAAAACGAAGACAACACGCAATGAGCAACTCGGTATCACTAGATTCTGCGCCTACAGAGGTCCTAAGCTGTATTCTAAGCTTTTTGAATACAAACGATGATCTTTTGTCTGCAGCGCAGTGTAATGTCTTGTTTTCAGATATAATACACTCTATAATAGGATACAAACATGTATACATTACAAACAAGCGAGCAAAGTCAATAGCAAAGCATAAAGGAATCATCAAAAGATCAACTCTTCATTTCATTGGTCGTAATAAAAAAACCTACTGGAACAATCTTCGCGTCTTTGCTGGTGCACAAAATGTGTCACTCACAAAGTTCCCGTATATAAGTGAAGAAGGGATTAAAGGCTTTGCTGGCGTCAATTACATTAATTTACGAGGATGTGACAATGTAACAGATGACAGTGTTAGTGCATTAGCAGGTGTACAGGAAATATTATTGGATTACACTAGTGTAGGTGATAATGGTCTCAAAGCACTTGCTGGTGTATACAAGATTACTTTAAGGAGTTGTACCAATATTACAGACGAAGGTGTTCGTGCATTAGCAGGCGTACATGATATTAATCTTTATGAATGTCCAAGAGTGACAGATGAAGGAATTAAAGCACTGAGTGGTGTACACACAATCGGTATAGCTAAGAACAGAAACATTAGTGATGCTGGTATTCAAGCTCTTTCAGGTGTTTATGATATTAATCTGAATCAAAGCAGGCGTTCAGTAACTGTAGCAGCCTATAAAGCTATCGCTGGTGTTCACACTATAAAATTATCTTTTTCATACGTGACAGATGAATGTCTTCAATATCTTGCTGGAGTTCACACTATTGATTTATCGTATACTTCTGTTAGTGATATTGGTGTCAAAGCGCTTGCTGGTGTTCATACAATCAACCTGACAAGTAACAAGTATTTGACAGATGAAGGTGTGATTGCGCTTGCAGGAGTTACAACTATTCGATTAGGACACTGTAAAAAAATCACTGATGTGGGTGTCAAAGCACTTGTTGGTGTTGAGACTATTGTAGTGAATGGATGTCCTCTTGTTACTGCTACAGGGTTACTTACTCTTGGGCATGCTGAAATTTTTGCGGATAAACCGGTCTTCAAAGAGTTGGCTTCAATGAAAAAGCAAAAGCGTAAAAACAGACGTTAAATAACTATGAGGGTACTATAGATACTAGACAACGTATTCAACATAATGTCTTGTATGTATATAAACAGATTTATTACAGTTTGATATGACAGAGTTTCGCTCAATCACATAAAAACAACTTTGCAAAAAAAAAAAAAAAACAGTTTTCTATTTGCAAAACATCACGTTCTAGGTTTACTGTCAGAATTAGTTCCCAGAAAATCTGTGTTGTTGCGTGTTAAGTATGTTTCACAGACTACTATTGCAATGTATCGCAGCAACGTCAAAAAGTTGAAGACTAGCGTTGAAATTATGTGCACTCTTTTTCTCTTTGTTTTTTTATTCAAACGCAATGTATCACATGCTTTGTTTGTTCGCCTTTGGCCTTGTTTTAGCTGCAAGCGCATTTCCAGTCATTATTGATACTGATATTGGTCAGGATATCGACGAGTACGGCCACAGAAAGCGAGTTTTGAAAAGTTGTTAACGAATTCATTCCCAACTAGTTCGTGGGCGCTTGCGCTTTCATTAAAACGCCCAGACATGGATATTAAGATGGTTTTAACAGCCGCTCACAATCCTAGCGGAAGAGCACGTTGAATGAACGGTTACTAGCGCTAAACTGCTAAATAGGCTCAGATAGTAGCTAAATATTTGACTGAAGTTGGCAGAGATGACATTCCCATTGGGGTTGGACAATAAAAAAACTTTTCGCTTTTCGTCACGTGTTACAAAATTAACGTATTGTAATAGGTTGGTGTATATCAAGATAGCTATGTTGGTCCATTGTATGATTGGGCTAAAAATTTTACACTTTCGGAATACAAAGGGCCTATGTTTACCGACGGGAAAGTCTTTAGTTTTTTTTTTTGTCACGTGATTAATTTTAAAATAGGATATCTGAGGCTATCAAGATAATAGATGCTTCTCCTGAACCTGTTGTTATTCTTGAGATAGCACCTGTTCCAAATATGAAAGCTATATTGACGAAAAGGCCTGACTTAGCATCAAAGATGATTGTCAAAGCGATGAGCGGTAGCATCAACATTTGCTATGGTAAGAAAATTATTTCAATATTGATGTAACATTTTTGAAAGGTGGTAAAAAAGCGCCTCCTTGTGAGGAGTATAACGTCAAAGAAGATGTCCCTGCGAGCCAATTATTCTATGCTACAAAATACAAGGTACGTAAGCTTAGTGTAAAGTTAATCTAATACGCTATGAAGGAGCCAATGGTGACGTCACCAATTGACAT
Organism: Trichosphaerium sp. ATCC 40318; assembly: GCA_038496445.1. Classification (NCBI taxonomy): domain Eukaryota; phylum Discosea; class Flabellinia; family Trichosidae; genus Trichosphaerium; species Trichosphaerium sp. ATCC 40318. The sequence goes on from JALMLS010000635.1 coordinate 84,807, forward strand.
TGGTATTTTTTTACGAAAAGTTCGGTGAATGGTTTCTTCTAACACGTGGTTGTAATAGGTTATATTGCTGTAATTGGTGGTGATATGTACCAAAAGATACTACAGTCAACCGACATTATCACCAAAACACTTATAGAATGCTACACATTTTGGGCAGCAAACGGTAAAAAACGGTTAAAATGTGTTCTTGTAGTTGACTTTTTCTTGTTCTTAGGCGGACATGGATCACCAAAGACTCACACAACGACTATTTGGGTTCGTCTAAACAATTCATTTTGAGCGATACAGCATGTTCTTTAGTCTCACATTCTAATCTTAGGACGCTACTGCAGCATACTTAGTGTATTCAAACATGTCATTTGTTGAGCTCACAGATGTTCAAATCGTAGTTGATGATAAAGGTGAAACACTTGTTAACTCTACTGGACAGCATGTCCTTGCAGCAGAGAGTTGGACTAAAACGGGCCTTAATGACTGGTTTTCAAATGTAGTGGATATACTCACATCATAACCCGGACCTAAAAATATGTTTTACTATTCTGTTTTTCGACTCAGTCGAAACCAAAAATAAAATAAGTAAACATTCAATCAATGGCCAAATGAAAAACCCTCACAAAAGTCTTCGCATTGTTATGCTTTTTCTACAAGGATTACCGCCCTATTTGGAAGGTTTTTGTATCAACAAAGACAACTCCCTGGCAATAGTGATTAGTGCCATGTAGACGTGAAAGTGACTTATCACATTCAACTTCTCTTTCTCAAAGTCCACCTATTTTTTTACTCTCGGCTGTTGTACATCACAAAAAACAGTACGTGAATAAAAATATGTCAACAGTTTATTGGATCATCGTTACTTGTATGGTCTACAAGATCCTAATACATCTCTTGGTAAACTTGTTACTATTGCGGTTATATAATCTTCTCCTCTTGTGACATCAAGTACATACCTTACACGTTTTAGTAAAACAGTGGTAGCAGAATTTGGCAATATCTTTATCAAGTACCTATCAATAAACTCTTCTTGTACTTTAGGTTCATAATGAATGCCATCTGGGGACCACCCAAAGTTGAATATTTTATGATCTGTGGTGAGTACTGTTGTTCCACCTTTTTTGAAAAAGTGTCAAAAAAAAAAAAGGCAAAAACAAAAAAATTGTTTTGACATACCTCCACCATACCATTCAGCACCACATGTGACCTTAAGGACATTTCCATTGAAATGCGTACATGGAATTTTGCCACGACAAACAACACCACCATCAGCAACACCACACTGAAAAAAAAAAGTATATTAGTTTGCAGTTCACTAGAATACTATTCGAATGCTGTCATTATTCCTTAGCTCGAAACTGTTTTTGTGTACACAAGAAGTAACTGTACCTGTCTCATCCCATTCCTTCCAGTAAGATATACATTATGATCTTTGGTAACAAAACCATACTGGCCTTCACTACCTGATGCCTAGAGATGTTTTGTTTACAAAAAAAAAAAAAAGTAGATGGCTTTCTTGCTTAAAATGCTGACATACTTGTATTACAAACATGTCATTATGTGGTTCTCCACCTTCTTGTAAATGTAACACACCATTCTTAGTTAAGATCAAAGGAAAATCATAAGTTTGAGCAAGGTGTGTAACTGGATCATCTTTTGGCATTTCCTCTACTGTATCATCTTGATGTTCCCATTTATTTATTGCTATGACTTTATTTGTTTCTGTTAAAAATATAGTACTAAATGCAGTGCAACAGCAAGTAGTAAATACTTCGTCCTTATACTCATCATGATTCCTAAAAAATTCTTATTAACAAATCCAATGCAACAAAAAAATGTGTTTAGCAACGTACTCTCTAACACTTTTCCATTTTGTAGAATGGAAATAATAAGCGTCTAAGAACATGTTAATTATAGTGTATTATAAACGAACTACACCAATTCTTACTTCCTGTAAAAGTTACCAAAGCATAAATATTGTGACCCATTGCTACTTTTTTAACCTTGTATGTATCATCTCCAATTTCAATTCGTGTTGGCTCTTTTCTATCAATCATCGTGTTTAGCTTACTTATAAAATAAAGGCACTACGCACTCCTTTATAACTGAACCCCATGCCCAACCGCAACTCTCAATATCAACGGCACAACCACCATACTCATGAGAAGGCTCTAAAAAAACATGTCACAATGGAAAAAGAAAAAAGGCTTCTTGTGTATCACGTGATACTTTTTTACACTACATACCACATTTTTTAAATGTTGTTTCTGTTGGTAAACGCAGTGGTGCTACTTGTATTGGATATACAGACGCGTCAAGTGAAGGTACTCCCAACCTTCCGTTTACTGAAAATAAATGTCACGCGTTAACTCTCGCATTAAATTCTTGTTTTGACGTACACACTTTGCCCCAAACGTACGTGTGAGATGTACGCCACGCAAGATAAGTCATTTTATGGTTTTTAACGAAAAATTGGCTAATATGGCTCCATTCTCCTTCTTTGTGTAAATTATCTAACAAGCTAGTGTACCGGGTAAGAGAAACAATGCTTCTAATTAAACGCGGATATTTTACCTCTTCCAAAAAGCTGGCGCTTCTGATACCTCCTTGAGGTATCTAGATACACAAGCGACTGTGCACAAGGCTTTTGGTGGCAAATGACTCAGAATCTCGTTCAATACGTCATAAGTTTGTGTCAGTAAGCATTCTTCGATACTCATCTCTATTGGCACTCGTTTAACACTCATATTGTTTTTGTTTGATATTGATGCTTTGGTCAATTGAGCAAAAAGCACACGTGCTGAGTAAAATGACCAATAGATTCGAAGATGATTTGTTGGTTTCAAAGAATATCTTCTGATCTTGTGATAGCAAGACCTTTTGTCGAAACAAAGATTGTCATTAGAATGAACCTATCACATGGTCTCAGTAGATTATTGATCATGGTGCTGTAGTTATATTAAAGGTTAAGGGTAATTTTGACATCAATTGTTATGACAAAAAATTTTGTTTACATGGTGCGACGTCCAATGATTGAATGGTCAGGTCAATGATAACTTTTCGGGTTTAAGGTTACTAGAATTTACAGTAGGCCTAACCGACCAATTAGAACAAAACCTGTCCAGCTTACCAGGGCAAGGATGCCTTAGTTCTTGCAAAGGCATTGTTTGACGCTAAACCTCTTGACTGATACCTTTATTCAAGCAGCCACATACAATGGTGATAGTAGCGTAACACTACAGTTTACAACAAAATGGAAGAGACTACACAGAAAACACCAATAGCAGCTTTATGGCACTCCCCGAGATGATCATATATATTCTCAAACAACTAAATTGCGCTCGTCTTTCAGCCCAAACGTGCCACTTTTTGCAAGATATTGTTCACAACCACGTTGGATATGGCATAATAACAAGTGAGGGAGTTAGAATTCTTGAGTTTAAGCGAATAAACTATAGTATTGGGCTATTATCTCTGTTGCTATGTCTAATAGATTAACAGTGATATGCAAAAGGATTTGTTTTTTAAATAAAAGATTACACAGTTAAGGTTTCTTGATAAAGACTTTGTTTATTGAGAAAAGCAGAAAAAAAAAAGTCATAGTCTTGCTAAAACTAATTTGTCCATAGTAGTGCTTGAAACATCTGGTACTTTACTCTGGAAATTACCATAACTGTCAGGTAAATCTTTTGTTGGAGAGCATGTAAATTTGGGTTGCCTCTTCTCGAAAAAACTAAGGAAACCTTCTTGCACATCATTTGAAGATGTCATGCTTTAAAAAAATACTGAGTAAAATTTCTTTGTGTTGACGTACTGCCATAGATATCTAGATTCAGCAAGATGTGCCTCCTGAATAGAAATTAAGTAATCGATAATAATTAGGTTCAAAAAACTTACCTCAGGTGTACTAGAAGCGAGACTCTGTTTAAGCAAACGTCTATAAAAAAATAAGAAAAAAATGAGTATTCGAAGTGCTCCGTTAAATCACGTGGTATCGTACTTTGTTAAGGCTAGACATAACGGAGAACAATTGTTGGCTATATCTCTAGCAATTGATAACGCTTTAGGTAATACTTGTGACCGTGGCGTAATGTAGTTGAACAGTTCAGGAACCTTTGTAATAAAAAATAAGTTTTTTCTTCAATTCTATCATGGGTCGATTACAATTTACCTCTTTAGGATAAAATATCCTTCCAGTCAATAACAATTCTGATGCTCTTGTAAGACCAATTAGCCTAGGCAAGAAGAAACCTAATACACAACTTAATGGCCCAAAAACTAAAGTGATAGTTTTTGTTTTTTTCAGTACTTGCTCCGCCTTCAACAATCAAAGCTCTTCTTGCAAAGACAAACCCTATTTTCGCATCATCAGCGACTACTCTGATATCCATAGCACAAGGCATCGTGATACCAACACTAAACAACTGTTGTCAACAGCGGTTTTTTTTTCTTGATAAATCACAAAAAAATATAACATTTGCTTACCCTATCGCGTGACCGTTGATGCTACAGATACTGTCAGATTTCATAGTAAATATGTATTACAAGTTAAACATACGCAGCTATGACTGGCTTTCTACAATTTGCTATAGGAAGTGTAGCTCTACCAGCAAGATCTCTAGAATGAATAGCACCTTTTTTTTTAAAATTTTTGTGAGAAAAAAAGTTCAAATTAATAATTGTGCCGGTTGGCACTTGTGACAAGTCATAGAATACAATTGAATACGTTTAATGAGCTTAAAGCCCACCGTGGTATTTCTTTTAAGCGTTTTGACGCAGGGAAAAGCGATTGTACCTGTTGTTCCTTCCTTTTTGAACTCATCTTCGTTAATTGGGTTCGCAAACGCTTTTAGATCAGCTCCAGCACAAAACATCTTTCCTTGGCCAGTTACTACAATTACCTATTTCTGTAAGCACCTAATATGGATTAAATACGCGTTACCTTTACGCTGTCATCAGTATCTAACGCTGTAAAGAGGTTTCTGATCTCTTCGGATAATTTATAGTTGTACGCATTGTATGGCGGATTCTTTAATGTTACAAGGGTAACACCATCGCCTTTATCCTCAACAAGCAGTTGCTCCATCATTTAACCGAAGCTATCAAAGTCAAAGTTAGGTAAACCATTTTTTTAGAAAGTGTAAAAAAGACGTTAGGTTTGTTATCTCTAAAGTTGTGCAAGCACCTCTTGCCGTCGTACATAATCGTTTGACAGCACCACGTTATGAGAAAAAAGCATGTGAGGCATCCAGCGGGACATACAAAGCAATTGTGACTCACATGTTTTTTTGTTGATTTACAAAGGAGCGTAGTGGGTTCGTATTTCACCAACTGTTTTTTGTTCTTATTTGTACTTTTTAGTTTTTGATCCTACGGCTCGAGTCTTTGAATGATAGTTGAGCGTTCATTTAAAAACTCTTGAAGTTTTGGTACAAATGACAGATCTGCTCGTGAATATAATTTCCTAAGCCTAGCTGTACTTTTTTTTTTTTATCAATTTTAAAATGCATCTTGCATTTTACCCACGCGTGTACAGATTTGGATAGTAGTTCTAAGGTTTTTATCCAGACGATAAAAAGTGTACTTAGGATCTTAAGAAAAAGGTTTTCCGTATTACTAACAGCATGCAAGCCGACAATGTAGTTCGGAGGGCTGAAAGAAAAAGCTGAAGACTCTTCAAATAAAAGGGAGTAACCTCAATCTTCTTTCCGGCCGCTATATGGTTATGCCAATAACACATGGGGTGTACTACAACGAGCACTATTGTTTCACCGCTTTATTGGGTAAAAAACGTTCCAAATCACGTGTTAAACGTGGTATGACTGTTTTATTGCGATTAAATGAAATTACATAGTGGGCGATAATTTCTCCCTTTTGTGCACCCAAATGTTGTTAAGTGGCCGATAAAAACGGTATGTTCTTACGAACCTGCTAGAGTAAGAATGGGAAACTGCTTGGTACCCTCTTTTTAAGTCCAAAAACCAAAAAGCTCTGTTTTGTGAATTGTTCTATAACAACAACAAAGACCTTTACAGCAACAACAAAAACAGGATGCAACACACCTCTCTCCTTGTTCTCTTACTTTCTTGCTTTGTTTTATCAACAATCGCTTGCCGTTGCGCTCAACGCAGTGAAGAAGAAGTATTTTGCGCATCAGACGCTGTTCTTAAAGTCAAAATAAGATTTGAACGTCGTACTCGCCCAACCAGCCTACAAAGAAGATTTTTCGCAGAAGTACTTGATAATTTCAAGTTCCCAAGCTCTGGTGAACCTAGATATGTTTGGATAGTTACAGGGTACGTACTTTACCAGGTTTTCTCTCCTATTTGCCTGTTTAACACTATCTTAGATCAAGCTCTGCTGCTTGTGGCGTTGACTTTGAAGTCGGAAAGGTAACTTGTCCAAACACGTGGGCAGTTTTTTTTCTTTTTTTGCTTTCAATTTCAAGCTTTGATTTTTTTATGTTCGTTTGCTCTTTCTAACACGTCAATAACAGGAATACCTCGTACCTGGTGCGATTGTAGATGGACCAACCAGAATACCTGTTATTTCGACCTCTACTTGCTCAACCAATGGCTTCTGTACCGTTCCACCAAATCCAACATGCGAGAGCGGTACAACATGTGTTTTTTGTACACTAGCTCTTCCACGGTGTAGAGAAGGATGTGAAAACTGTGTTATCACTCCTGGGTCATGTGAAGCTTGCGCAACAGCCACTTGTGAAGATGACTGCGTATTTTGTACACAAGCTATTCCACAGTGTGAAGAAGGATGTGCAAACTGTGAAATCACTCCTCAGACATGCGACTCATGCGCTACTGCCACATGCAAAGATTGTGTTGTTTGTACACAAGCAGTTCCAGAGTGTGATGCCGACTGCGTCAAGTGCGCTATCAGCCCTCAAACATGTGATTCTTGTGCCTCAGCCCAATGTTGCGACTTTTTAAGATGCTTCCCTGGACCTTCAAGCTGTACTGAAGGATGTGCATTGAGCGGTACAACATGTTGTGCTGATACATGTGTTCCAGGATTCTAAACTAAATAAAACAACCTTTGATCTATACAAACTGCGTTTTGTTGTCTTTCCTCTAATTTCTGTGTATGTAAACAGAAATTGAGGCGTACTGCTCCTGACACTTCCTTACCTAATCATACATATTGTCATATGCATTCTCCCATGTAGTACTATTACTGTCATTCAACAGAGCTTCAATTAAGCAAAGCCTTCGTTCGAACTATTAAAAAGAAATGTATTCAAAAAACAAACTAATGTGTCTCCTGATGAGTTACACATCTTACAGTCTGTATGTGTATACACTAACAAGATAGATATATACATCTATGTATAGATATAAAATAGCCTACGGCTACTCTCAATGAAGACCATGGATCAACACCGTTTTTTACCGACAACACAATACCTAAAGGATATTTTCAGAACACTATAAAGTTTTTTGACTGGGACGCACGTTATCATCATTGCAAAACCTAATAATCCACATGCAAGGGCTGCCACAAAACCTAGAATGCCTGCTATACCCAAAGACATGATTCCCAAGCTAATTAGAGGATGTGAGGACGGATGAGGTTTGGTTTACGTAAAAAACAGAAAATTTATGTTATTTAGTTAAAGCGTACATTAAATACCATACACCGCGTGTTAGATAGTTGTAGTATACTTGCGTGTGTGCTGCGGTCCAGCAGTAAACACCAACTTCAGCCAGAATTGAGAAAATAGCAAAAACCCTAAAACGCGCTTTAGTTTTGATTAGACGTACGTAGAGTTATTCCTTTGCGTCAAGAAGGTTCAGATTTCAAATTGCAAGCGATTGCGCCGAAAGTAGAAGTTAAAAAACTAGCGTACACTAAGATACCACACATTATGTAAATCGCGAGATGGAAGTTAATATTATCGATTTCGTCGTTTACTACCAGAAAGATTTCTCCTTTTCGCTTTGTTTCTTTCCAAATACCCACACAAGCTACAGCCTACGTAGTAGTGAGTACGTTAAACCTGAGAATTTGAAACTAGCGCTAAAGCACGTCAAGGTACGCAGAGGTGCGCATGAACGAGCTATTCAACGCCTCCAAAGCCTTATTGATGCTGTAATTTACGTACTATCACATAAAGCATTAAAAAGACCGCTATTACTGTGTACACCTTCTCCATGTTTAGGTGAGGCGTCTTGGAATCTCCCATCTTTCTATAGTTACTAGGCATCTTGTCAGACTTGTTTTTTCTTTTTTGATTTAAGCGAGGCTAAGGCGCACTTGAACTTAACCTAGCACGTGATTTCTACAACGCCTTATTGGCTTCATGAACCGCACAATACCCGACTTTTGTGTTTCACCAGAACGTTTTGAAAGATTAAATACAGTACTCTCTTTAATAACGATTTCATCGTTTGGTATTGCGTTTATTGGTACATCAATAGCATTGGCATGGTTCTGGCATAATAGTAAGAAGGAACCAGGGAAAAAGCAGTGGAGCATAGCTGTCACATTACACTGCACGTATTTATCACCATAAAACGCTATTAAAACGTACGCTAAATGGTTATCAATAGGTTTGATCCCTATTTTCTTGGCTGGTACGTATTTTAAGACAAAAGAAGTATTCGCTGTCTCGACCATACTGCAATTACTTATAATGTGTTTTGGTAGTTGATACTATAAGCCAAGGCGTTTATTTCACTCAATCTGACTTTTCTGTGAGTATTGCTTGTCAGATTTTTCCTTGGACTGTTATGCTAAATTCTCTTGGTGGATACATATTCCTTTTTTTAAACTTTGTACTGTTGTTGTTTTGGTACGACACGTGATTTTTCTTTTTTTTTCTTTTGAACACGTGATTGGTTTTGTTGATGTTTATACTATATAAGGACAGCGATGACGTATCAATTCAAGTTCACTAGTAGTGTTCTCAGAGAAAAACTTCGAATAGGTTATTTGGTTATTCTAGTTTCTCTTTCTCTTACATGGATAGCTCTTATGAGCGCTCTTTGGGCTGTATACTATGCTTTTACCGTCAATAAGATAAACTGGACAACGTATTTGCGTAACATTGACATGGTACATTCAGTTGAGGTTAGTCAAGAGACGCTGACATTAAAACACTAAACTTTTTCTAACGTTTAAAAACAGTTATGGGTTCATGGATCTTTGGCTTTCATCATTAGCGTCATATTCGCTGTTACTGGTAGTAGACTATATAGAACTATGGCTAGGATACCAACAGATATTAGACGTTATAATGCAAAGAAGGTACGAAGAACTTACATTTTCTCAATTTTTTCTGCTTCTAACTTGTCTTTTTTGAAAGATTGCTTTTCTCACTTGTATCTGCGCCTTAACTTTCCTTGGACGAAGTATTAATATCGCACTTCAATATTACATCCGCAACAGTCCAGAGACTCAGTTATTTTTATCAATGAATGCAGCTTTTGTACTCAAATTGGCGCCCACAATATTGATCTGTGTAATTCTTCACCTAAAGTTTAAGAAAATAGAACCGAATGAAGGAGTACGTGTTCCAAAAAACATAGTTACAAATACTGATCAAAGCGTATCTAGGATAAACAACTATTGGGTATATCACCAACAGTGACATCGTATTTGAAAGAAGGTATGGACAGTTGACTTTCAATTATACAAGAAAAATGTAATAAAAACACGTTGTAATTTTACTGATTTGCGTTGTGCTAGCACAAGTTTCTCTTTCTTCTCATAGTCTATACGCTCCTCTACTGAGCCTTTTTTGCAAATACTGCCTTCACAAAAGTCTGGTACCTAATCTTGAAGCAAGCAAGTGTCAACATCTCGAACACAACACCGTTTGGGGTTTTTTTTGAACAGCCCTTACCTTTCCACTACTTTGTGGATCAGCCATTGATATCATTTTGTTCAACTCCTCATTACTCAAAGCCTATCGCACGTGTAAGATATCTATGAAAAATGAAAAGTCTGTCACTAACATTTCCTCGCTGTGTCATGATCTACAAACGAGTTTTAGTTTATCACGTGTTTTCTACAACCAAAAATTATTTGTTGAGTACTTTTTTAAAGTCTGAAACCTTTACTGTTCCACTTCCTGTAGAATCAAAAGCCTCAAACGCTGATATCATAGTTGCAGCTGGATCCTCAGTGATAAACGTGTTTTCATAGATTTTTAGAAACTATCATCGAATCAAAACCACTAACAAGTCGTATAACACATACATCTGGATAATCTACAGTACCACTACCACCTGGATCAGCTCCTACCACTAAATTAGTCGCTGATATAAGTAAATCAAGCGTACGTACTTCCTATAGCATCATCCAGTACGTCCTTTGGAGGGTACGAACCTACCACTGTTAACACGAAAACTCCGTTTCTCTAAGTTTAAAAACTATGCCAGTACCACAAGCACGTATGACTGTAGCCACTGTTCCCGTTGGAATAGCGCCAGATGCAGCTTTATCCTTGTAAATATTAAATAATAGAACGCTACCACTGCTAGTACGGTACCCACAGCGTGAACACCTCCTTGATCTAATTTAAACAAAAAGGTTAAAATTTTATCACGTGGAACTATAACAAACCTCTTCAGGCTTTAAACGAGTATTAGACATACTAAGCAAAGTGATTGTTTGGTACGCAATGTTTTTAATCAATTTTGCGCTGCCACAGGCTTAATTGGCGGTTTTTTAAGTCAAACACACTCAGAACATCAACTAAATTGCTCGCGATGGTAAAAACGATTTTGGGCATTGAATACTGGCGTTTTAGGCGAAAGAGAACTTGATTGATGTACCGGACTTAAGAAAGTGATACAAACGGCTTTTTCCTAACAATGGCAAGCGGTACAGTTTTCGTTGAAGATTCGAGGGTATTGCTCCAACACACGCCAGCATGGCTTTCAAACAATTTAGAATTCTTTGCGCCTCCAGTGTGCAATAAACTCATGCACGGCGAAGGGCAGCTCAAGGTTATGTATGTTGGAGGTCCGAATCAACGAAAAGACTATCACATCGAAGAAGGAGAGGTAAGCGTGCTTTTTTTGAGCTTAATTGTGATGTTTGACTAGGAGTACTTCTATCAAGTCAAAGGAGACATGGTTTTGAAGGTTATAGAGAAGGTAAAGAAAATATCCACGTAACGAATCAAAACCGCCATAGCGTAACTCCTTGCATTGGTTTCATCGCCCCGGGCACTATTACTCATTTTAGACATAGGGAAAACCAAAAGACATTATTATCAAAGAAGGCGAGTGTTTCACACTCCCTGCACGTATACCACACTCCCCGCAAGTACGCCGCTTAAAAGTACTGGACTCGAATCTAATAAAACTCTGTTTAGCGCTTTGAAGATACAATTGGTCTTGTCATAGAGCGTGAGCGAACATCAAACGAAACAGACTGTTTGAGATGGTACTAGTAGAACAAAAAGTTCTTTAACTGAAAAGTTTTCTGACGTTTCTAATGTTCTTAGGTATACTGATGACTTCTCACAAGTTCTATACGAGGAATGGTTTCATTGTAATGACCTAGGTGCTGAATTACCGCCTGTCATTAACCGGTATATGGCATCAAAGCAACACAAGGTTCGTTTTTTTTTTTTGGACTAAAACTGCCTCATAACTAATCTCTTTAACGCCTAGACTGGCAAACCTACCCCTGGAACAATAACAGACAAACCTCCATTTAAGGTTGATGTAACAACATCTCTACCAGAAGCTATGTCGTTGAAGAAATGGATATCAGATAGAAAAGATGAATTGAGCAAAGGTTCTGCTCTTCTGGCAGATGGTGAGTTGCCCTACATTCACTGTTTTGGCTGTACCTCTCACTCGTACTTTAGGAGAGTTTAAGATAAAGATTTGTGGTAACGATAAGAGCAGACGTGTTCAAAAGTATGAAAGAAGCGGCGAAACGTGGCTTTACCAAATAAGTGGACTTTCAGTCGTTCAAGTTGGTAATGGACCTGTTATTGAGCTACAAGAAGGTGATTCTTACTTAGTACCATGTAATACAGAGTATATGCATAAGGCACGTGGAAGAAATTACTACGAAGACTTGAAATTTAGATGAACTTTGTCGGCTCTTTCATGAACTAAAAACCGTCCATTTTAACCCGCCATAGACTTCTGACGAAGATGATCATAAGGGCATAAGCTTAGAGTTGTTTATTATTCTGAAGCGACGTTAAATGACAAGTCAGAATAAAAGCCTTCGAGCATTTCCTTTTTTCCTGTAAAAATTTACGCACCAAAAATAAAAAAACTGTGTTCAAATCTAGTCGCGAAGGTTCGTTCCGAGAAATTATATCAAAAAAATACTGTAACGGCTACCTAAATAAATATTTTGTACGAATCGCCTCATCTTCGCCACACATGATAATAGGTAAGTGTACAGAACACAATTCCGATGTATTGCCGTATTGATTATTATTAGGGCGTAAAAGAACGCTAGATATAATGAGCTCTCCACCGCTACCTGGTACGGACCACTTTTCAAGGTGACAAGCAAGTAACATGTTTTTTTGTAGACACGACTTCTTTTTCAGCGCGCCTTATTGCTTCAAGAGTGCCTGTAGTTACAACAAAGAAGAAACGTAAAAAACGCCTCACATTCCTTGTTCCAGGCACAATGCGATTCAAGCGATTTATTACTAACCACAGTATAGATGCACCTCTAAAGAAACGAGTGAGATCAAATGAAACGTCATCCCAAACAATTGAACGACTTTCAGCAATTCGCATTTCGTACGTTTTTTCAGAAACTACTGCTTTTAGAGCTAATCGTATATACCAGTAACGCAACAATATCAGAAACACAGCTATCTAGAGCGCTTATTGGTTTAAAACACAAAACTTTACTCAAAATAGAGGAAACGTATAATCAATATAAGAAAGGAGATGATATACCTGACTGGGTATTTTTTGCTGTAGTTGGAACACAATCAAAAGCGAAGAAATCGAAAAACAAGTAATTCTTTTCGGAAAAAAACAAAAATCAAAAAAAAATCTGTTTCGTTTTTTTCAAGGAACTGACGAACTCTTTAGGAAGTCTTATGTTGTATGGGTACTCACAGACTTACATTCAAACCGTACAGTAAAGCTTTCTCTTTGGGATGAAGCTGTAAAGGCGCATTACGGTAAAATTAAGAACGGTACAGTTGTTGCTGTTGTAAATCCAACATTTGTTCAATCTAAACAAGTACGTCGTTGCCCTTGCTAGCCCTTGCTATCTCTTCGGTTTTTACTTATATTTCTTGTTATAGAACTCCAAGATGTTCTTACTTAGTCTATCAAGAGGATCACAAGTACACCCACTTGGTACTTCTACTGACTATGCGACTTGCTCAAGCAAGTCAAAAGATGGTAAACCATGTACAAATTTTGTGAATGCGTAAGTCCATTACATTGATATTTTCTTCCTGGTCTTATACCTTTTATACCTCTTTATAATCTTATTAATCATTAACGCTCTAAATTAGACGTGCTGGTGCTCACTGTGCTTACCACGCATTTGCTTCTTTAAAAAAATTACCAAATATTAGAATGGAATTCAACGACCCATTGTACGTCTTTGTACATACTCTCCTGTTATTGCTCACTTATTTAAAGCCGAGCTAAGACACAGTTCTCAGAAACAAGACCTCGTAATTTCTCTAGAGGGTTTTTTGAAGACTTGGATGAGAAGAATCCTCGAATAGAAGAAGAAGAAGAAGAAAAACAGAAAAAACCTAAAAGAAAAACTAAAAAGAAAAAAGTGGCGCCAAAAAAACCAGCACGATCACTTGAACAACTGTACGTTTTTTATTAATAATTCCAATTTATTAATTAATAATGGATATCTATAGGGCAGCTTTATTACCTTCAGACTCGTTAGGGTTATCACAAATTCGAAAATCTCGAGGAAAAGTAACACAAAAGAAAGAAGAGGAAGATGAGAAACCTCTGCTCTTAACAAATGAGGATGTTCTAGATCATATATGTGGCATGACGTACGGTCTTAGTTGATACCACAAAATCATGATTACCTTCTTGTAACACAAACATTTAGGACAGGGAGTGTACCTCAGTTTTTGCACCCAAATTCTGGACCTGTGAATCAAGACAAAGAAGAAAGTGATGATTCTGACGGTGATGACTTTGTAGTAGAATTTGAAGATGATACAGCAATGCCCGATATAACATTGTGTAAGACGCCCATAAAAGATAAGGTACATTGGCTATTGTCAGTAAAGATAAGACGAGCCTTATTTTTTTTTCAGGTAGAATCTTTATGTTATGAACTTTCGGCGACACCTCCTCTTACACCACCATCAACGTCTTCACCTGAAAATATTACAATTGGTATCCTTAAAACAGATAAAATGAAAATAGAAACTAGTCCGCCCAAGAACGTGTCTTGGTCCGCTGATACACGTGAACCAAAACCGTCAAGGGATAAGCTAAGGTACTAAAAAAGTCGGCGTGTGTTTTGAATTAACAAGTATTTAGGAGGCGTATGATGAGGGCTACAAAGCGTAGAGTGTTGCCAAAGAATTCACCTAATAAATTATTACGATCGAAGGATTCAACAGCGCCTGAGGTAGTGCGTGCTTACAAGTGTAATGAGGTACTTGATTATTTATTATTTAATTATTATTTCTTTTTGCTTTTTTTTTTTCTGAGTTAGTGTTCTCTTCCTGTGGCCACTGGTTTATTTTTATTGTAGTGTGAATCTGTTTCAGAGACAATATGTAATTATGTAGGACATCATATAGAGATTGTTTCAGTACCTAAAGTGTTGTACCGCTGTGATCATTGCCGATGCAAAAAATATAAACTTGGCGATTTTTTATCTGCTTGTCGGTACGTCATAACAGAACCACCCTCTATACTTTGATATATGCTGACACCCTATTTTTTAAGGCTTTGTAGGAATACAAAAATGACCAAAGTAGACGTTGAAGCCAAGACGTCTTCAAAATAAGAAAAAAAAAACAAAACTAGTAAAAACTGTTTGGGGTTTTCTACGAAAAAGCTTCTTGTGGTTTTTGGCAAAGCCTCAAAAACAACAATAATACAACTGTAATTATAATAAAAAACACGTGCAAAACAAAACACGCCACGTGTCCCACAACCTCATTCTTTGATCTACAGTATGCCAAGCAATCACTTAATGATTTGACGCTTGATTGCCTAGAAGGCAACAAACGAGATTGAGCTTAATGAATGTGTACTGAGTATGCTTGTCCAAGCTGTTTGGGTGTTGCTTTGGTGAGAGGGATAACATCTTCTTGTAGCTTCCTTTAAGATTGTTTCTGTTTGTGCTTTCCATCAAAAGCTACATTTACTACAAACACAAGTAAGAAACTATACTTTAAAAAGGAGTATGCAAAATCGACAATCACGTTTTTCAGTCATGGCTACTGAAATACTTCTATGCCTCATATTTGATAAAATAGAATCAAATACTTGGTGCTTGTTACAATATACTGAATGCTCATAGTGAATAGCAAAAAACTGAGATTATTTCATACCAGTTGTTGATGCGTGATAACCCATTAGTAGAGAAAGTAGAAAACTTTGAGTTCATTTAACGATACTAGAAATGTGTTATCTGAAGCTTGATGCGCGTGCTACAACTGTCTACCTACTAACAAGATACTGCAGGCCTCTAGACTTCGAGGTCTGAGAAAGGGAAAACGTATGACTTTTGACGTTTTCAAGTAAACAAAACTACCAAATGATAAAGTTGAAAAAGTCCTCACTATATTCCAATCCCTTGGCAGTTTGGTATTATGTCGTACAGTACATATATTACTATTAACGTAATCCAACAAAACCACGTGTTGTTCTACACTACTATTCACCGCACGTTGAGTTAAACACGTGTATATTGTTTGTAGTTTTGTAAAACGGGAGTCATAGTAATGTTTAAAGTAATGAACAATGAGTTCTAGATTATTTGAAGTTTTTTGGTAAACTAAGTTCAAATAACATAAGCTCACATGGGAGAATCCCTTTCGGCTAGTACGCTGTTTTAGGGCTTTCACCGCGAGCAAATTCGTATCTACTAGCGGTATTGGTATCTTGTACGTCATATTTCAGCGATATCAGTTTTTTTGTATTTGTGTTGTGAACACTTTATCAAAACCATTACCACACCATAATGAGAAACGCATATGCATGTATTTTTGTTGTAATATGTATTATAGTATCTATTGTAGCTCAGTCTCGAGCATCTCAGTTCATTGGTTTTAGCTCAGAAACTTCAAGAGACGAAGATAAACTAGGACTTACTTTGTGGATGTCTGATGACGATCTCTTAACTTGTACGCACTATTGTACGCCCTAAGGCAAAATTATTGATACCTGTAAGATACATCGGTAGGATACTTTCAGAATGAACCGAAGCTGGATTCATTTTCATGTACGGAACTAACATCTACTTCATTTCAACTTTCTTCCTTTTTTTTTTTGTTACAGTTCATAACTTCTTGTTTGTAGTTGCTTCTAAAGAATGCTCTTACTTTGTTGTTGTTGAAAAAGATTCTTTGGAAGTTTATGACATTAGTGGGAACCAGCTATGTACCGCTCAATTACCGTATGAGTACTCTGTAGGAGCTTTTTCAAGCGATTATAATTTTGTTCTTCATTCCAACAAAATGAAACAACTTGATCAGTACTCACTCGATTTAAATGGTGACTGCGTTTCAAAACGTGAACAGTCATGTTACATCAATATCATCGACTCTTTAATTGCCAGTACGTACAACTAACAGCTTTTTTTTTTTTTCTCCCTCTAAAGTAGAATCACGTGATAAATTTTTTCTTCTTCGTTTCGTAATTTTTTTTGATAGTTGAAGTTGATGGAGTTTCAACGTTTTTGTCAACCTACAAAAACAACAAAACCACAATAGCCTATTTTCCAACAGAATTGATATCATCTGGCGATGAATGCTACCTTGACACCAATACAATCAAAACAATGACTTTGTTCGAACGATACATGAACGTACTAATAACAAAGGATGAGTCAGATCTATTGATAAAGAATAGTTCATCTCGTTCAGTGCATCTATTACACAAATATTCAAGTAAGTGTTTTTTGACATTTAAAGGTATTGGAAAGTAAGCTAACATTGCCAAGGTAACGTACAGTTGCTTAGAGAAACCTTTTTAAGTGGAATCCACTCTTGCTCGGGAAACTTAGTAAAACGGCAAATACCAACAACGCCACCTCCGCCAACACCACCACCAACAACAGATCCTCCAACACCACCACCATCAACACCTCCGCCAACACCACCGCCAACAACAGATCCTCCACCTCCGCCAACACCACCGCCAACACCAGATCCTCCACCTCCGCCAACACCACCGCCAACACCAGATCCTCCACCTCCGCCAACACCACCACCAACAACAGATTCTCCAACACCACCACCATCAACACCTCCGCCAACAACAGATCCTCCACCTCCGCCAACACCACCGCCAACAACAGATCCTCCACCTCCGCCAACACCACCGCCAACAACAGATCCTCCACCTCCGCCAACACCACCACCAACAACAGATCCTCCACCTCCGCCAACACCACCGCCAACAACAGATCCTCCAACACCACCAGAACCAACAACACTTCCTCCAACCACACTACCTCCTCCATCAACAGAACCAACAACACTACCTCCAACAACAGAGCCTCCAACGCCACCAGAACCAACAACACTTCCTCCAACAACACTACCTCCTCCAACAACAGAACCGCCAGCTACTATACCACTTCGAATAACACCACGCTTTGATTGCATTTCAGACAACCTTGACGGAACCTTCACTGCACATTTAGGGTGGACAACAAATACTGTACAGCCATTTTATTGAACTTAGTACTAACTTACCTTAGGCACCTGTAACTTTGATTCAAGGACCCACAAACTTGATGAGCCCAACCGGATTCACTACTGTTCCTGAAACGTTTGGTGCAACTCCTCCGTTTTACCCTGCACCTGGAGGGTTTGATTTTACATTTTCTGGTGAAAGCACGTTCTGGTCATTGGGAGCACGTGACAAAATTAAATCAGCAGTTATATTTGCTAATACTTATGCTAGAATAGTACAGTTGTATTTGACGCATCCGACCCAGACTCATTATGTCCAGAATCAAGTACAAGCACACCAGGTATTTAGATGATATTAACATATTACTCTAGGCAGTGTAGCCATTGGTATTGATGCTCTATTTCCAGCATTAGATGAAATTGTACAAGCTGTTGCAGCAGCTATACTAGAAGCTCTGAATTTGTCCTTCGGAGATGTAGTGATTACCCAAGAGCCAGATACAAATTTAAAGAGGCAGCTAGGAACCAGAGTAGTCGTCACAGTAAACTCAAACGGTGGTATGCCAAAAAACGTTCAACTACTTTAATATATTAATATAAAACCTCGCTCCACTCTAACACTGCTTTAGGAGGAACAATGACCATACAAGAAATTGTGGGATCATTTGTAAGTGATGATGAAGCCAAAATGCAAGTCATTCAGAGTCTAGCTGAAGACAACATTGTTGTAACGGTACAGGGTTTTAACTATTCAAAAGAACAAAGTAGTTTTTAGCTAAACTATGTTATAGGCAGACCCAACAACTGTAGCTCCTCAACAAGTGATTGTGGAACCTCCCGCTTACTTGAACGGAAGAAGTAGATGTATAAGAAGACTCAGTAGTACTGCTATGGTTCCGTAATGCCGGCGGACACCGCGATAGTAATATGTAGAAAATTTAACCTCTATGCAATAAATGTGTTCACCACCAATATTTGGCTAAGCGCCATCTCCACTGTGTTGATGTTATTATTAAACTTAAAATCCAGATTTGGTAATATTTAGTTACTTGGGTTTGTTATAGAATATCCCTTAATGTGTAGTTATTCAACGGCGTTCAGAGTACTCTGCTTTGCTTATCGTTCAGTACATAGTGATACAACCTTACATAATAGACGGCAAATAATAGTATAAAACTCAACAATGGAGAGTAAAGGGCACTTGCTTAATAATAAAATGTATCGTTTTTGTTGAATTCTATTTTTAGCAACCAATTATTTCTAGTCAACAATTTATTACGTAACGGGGAAGCACCTTGGATGACTGAATATAAGATAGTTGTTATTGGCGATGGTGGTGTAGGTAAATCAGCACTTACGATACAACTTTGTCAAAACCACTTTATTGATGAATACGACCCTACTATGGAAGATTCGTAAGCGTTTTAATCAATTAAAAACACTATTACGCAGTTTACTTAACTCTTTGTTCAACGCGTTATAACCCTTATGTAGGTATCGCAAACGATGTATTGTAGATGAAGAGACCCTTTTCTTGGATATTCTTGATACAGCGGGAAAAGAGTACTCTTCATTGCGTGATCAAGTAAGGCTTTGTCTGCTGTCGTGCATAACTAACTTATTTGTTAATGTACAGTACATGAGAGCAAGTGATGGGTACTTCCTTGTTTACGCTATTACAAGCCGTACATCTTTTGAGGAACTACCAGCTTTCTGTGACCAAGTTAGAAGGTAACAGTTGATATGTTGACAATCCAATTTTCGCATTATTTTATCAAAATGGTTTGTTGATTCATTTTAGGGTCAAGGATCTAGATTATGTCCCTTCAGTAATAGTTGGAAATAAAGTTGATTTAGAAGAACAGAGACAAGTTACTAAAGAAGAAGGAGAAGAGATTGGAAAGCATTACAGCATTCCTTTTTTTGAGACATCAGCTAAAACACGTGAAAATGTTGAAGAAGCTTTTTATCAACTTGTACGAGAGATAAGGAAGGACCAAGATTTAGGTTTACCAAAACCTATTAAACAAAAGAGACGTTGCGCTATGATGTAAGAACAACCAGATAGAGGGTTAAGTAGCTCTTCAGGAAGGCGGCCAAAGAGTCATAATTTTTCATAGCAATATCCAAATGTACAACATACAAATAGTTGAACATGGTACAATCAATACTTTACTTAAAGAGCTATTACAACAAAACTATACCACTGCAAGTAGTGTTTTTAAAATTAAAAGAATTGATAACATAGACATTTGTGGAATGTTAAAAACAAACATCTTAAGAAGTGATAAGGAATGGAATTAAAAGTTTGAATGCTAAAAATAAACACCTGGTTAGTGCGCTTTGTGTAACTGTTTTTATGTAACACCAATACTCAATTATTGTACAACTTGTAAAACACCTCAAATACCTTTATGTTCATGGCAGTGACAGAAACCTGTTGAAACCCTGTTGATGTCAGACAATAAACACCGAAAAACTAAAAACCTTTTCTGAGTACATACATAGGAAACTGTACTATTTAATCAACAGCACAAGATAACCAATACCAGCAAAACCCAAATTAGCCACTACCCTTGATTTAGTCTAATCAATCAACAGCGTACTTGATAACCAAGACCAGCGAAGTGCAAGCGAGCCACTACCCCTGAGTTATCTAGCCACAACCTTGCTCTGGTAGCAAGGTTTGATATTTAATAAACCACACGTTTTCTTCGGTTGGGAAGTGTACTAAGGTGCTTTAACTGTTAAATTACTGCCCTTAAGTATAACATTGTAGTCATTGCGTAATTGCCTCTTGCTGTAGTTACACCTCTAGGTTTTTCGGTTGTTGACTTTGTACATTAAGTCACCAATCACCGTAAACCTGGTTTGTAGCCATAATAACAGATAAGGGTGTTTCAGATTTGGCTGGTG
This sequence comes from Trichosphaerium sp. ATCC 40318, assembly GCA_038496445.1. Taxonomy (NCBI): domain Eukaryota; phylum Discosea; class Flabellinia; family Trichosidae; genus Trichosphaerium; species Trichosphaerium sp. ATCC 40318. Next base: position 105,538 of record JALMLS010000635.1, read on the forward strand.
TACACAATTGACCTTTCAGAATGTGGGTGTATCACTGGAGAATGTATGAAGAGGCCAGATAGAGTGGATTCTTCATCATCCTGACATTTCTAATAAAATGTATCGTGTTTGTTGAATTCTATTTTTATCAACCAATTATTTCTAGTGTAGTTAAGTAAGTACAACAATAACAGCAGTTCGTAGCGTAACGGGGGAAGCACCTTGGATGATTGAATATAAGATAGTTGTTATTGGCGATGGTGGTGTCGGTAAATCTGCACTTTCAATCCAACTTTGTCAAAACCACTTTACTGATGAATACGACCCTACCGTGGAAGATTCGTAAGCATTTTTAATCAATTAAAAACACTTTTACGCATTTTACTTTACTCTTTGTTCAAACGCCTTATAACGCTTATGTAGGTATCGTAAACAATGTATTGTAGATGATGAGACCCTTCTATTGGATATTCTTGATACAGCAGAAAGAGAAGAGTACGTAATGAGCAATCAAGTAAGCACTCTGTCAGCTGCCATGTGTAACTAACTTATTCGTTACCGCACAGTACGTGAGAACAGGTGATGGATACTTACTTGTTTACGCTATTACAAGCCGCACATCTTTTGAGGAACTACCAGCTTTTTGTGACCAAGTTAGAAGGTACGGAACACTTGACAACTTGATAATCTAAGTTTCACATTATTTTATCAAAATGGTTTGTTGATTCATTTTAGGGTCAAGGATCTAGATTATGTTCCTTCAGTAATAGTTGGGAATAAAGTTGATTTAGAAGAACAGAGACAAGTTACTAAAGAAGAAGGAGAAGAGCTTGGAAAGCATCACGGATTTCCTTTTTTTGAGACATCAGCTAAAACACGTGAAAATGTCGAGGAAGCGTTTTATCAACTTGTACGAGAGATAAGGAAGGACCGAGATTCAGGTTTACCAAAACCTTTTAAACAAAAGGCACTTTGCACTATGATGTAAGAACAATCTTGGTAGAGGGTTAAGTAGCCCTTCAGGAAGATGGACAAAGAGCCACAATTTTTCAAAGCAATATCCAAATCATCAAACAACAACAACATACAATGCAAATCTTTGTAAAGACTCTCACAGGCAAGACAATCACTCTAGAGGTTGAGCAATCTGATACCATCGACAACATTAAATAAAAGATTCAAGATAAAGAAGGTATTCCTCCAGATCAACAACGGCTTATCTTCGTTGGTAAACAACTAGAAGATGGTTGCACATTCAATATCCAAAAGGACCACTCTGCATCTAGTCCTTCGGCTTTGTGGAGGTTGTTAATATAGCCACTAGTAGGCTCCTTTGTAAATAAAAACAGTTTGTACAGCCTATGAATTGCCGTTTAATGTAAGGTATGTTTGTTATCACAACATTTTATCGGTCACCATGTGGTACGTACATCTATACGCACGAAGCATGAGATACAACTAAATGACGCCCTTGAACGACTTCTTTGTACGTACGTAGTAAACGTCTGTTCGTAACTAGCATGCAGTAATTGAGCTTCACAGAGATGTTACAAAGCTTTATATTATAATATACGTCATCCATTTCAGCAACAATTTGACAATTTATTGTACTGTGAAGACCAACATCCAAACAGTTTTTTTTGTTGAATTCTATTTTTATCATCAACCAATTCTAATGTGGTCAAGTGGTACAACAATAACAGCAATTTATAACGTAACGGGGGGTCAATTTAATGTCTGTATACAAGATACTAGTTCTTGGAAGCATTGGTGTTGGGAAATCAGCTCTCACAATACAATTCATAAGCGGCAACTTTGTTGATGACTATGACCCTACCCTAGAAGATTCGTAAGCGTTTTAATCAATTAAAAACACTTTTTACGTACTTTTACGCTTTTCTTGTCTTTTTTGTTAAAAACGCGTCATAACGCTTATGTAGGTATCGCAAACGATGCAGTGTAGACGATGAGACTCTTGTATTGGATATTCTTGATACAGCAGGCGGAGATGACTTCTCTGCATTGCGCGATCAAGTAAGCACTCTGTCAGCTGCCATAACTTATTCGTTAACGTACAGTTCATGAGAACAGGTGAAGGATTTTTACTTGTTTATGCTATTACAAGCCGCACATCTTTTGAGGAACTACCAGCTTTCTATGACCAAGTTAGAAGGTACGGAACACTTGACAACTTGATAATCCAATTTTCACATTATTTTATCAAAAATGGTTTGTTGATTCATTTTAGGATGAAGGATCTAGATTATGTTCCTTCAGTAATAGTTGGGAATAAAGTCGATTTAGAAGAACAGAGACAAGTTACTAAAGAAGAAGGAGAAGAGCTTGGAAAGCAGTATTACTCCATACCTTTTTATGAGACATCAGCTAAAACACGTGAAAATGTTGAAGAAGCTTTTTATCAACTTGTACGAGAGATAAGGAAGAATCGAGATCCAGTTACATCTAAACCTATTAAACAAAAGAGACGTTGCACTATGATGTAAAAAAACCACTTGCTAGAGGGCTAAGAAAGTTGTTGGAATGTAACAAAAGACACAAGAAATAGTTTCCAAAACACTCCATAATCTGTCATAAGTGAGCGATTGGTTGTAAGAAGAAAACTTCAAAAGTTCCAAATTAGTCAACTTGCACACTTTTCAACTGTTTGCTGGCAGGCAAAATTGGTGATGAATAGTGAACGAATTTTTTTACTTCATGAATACTGGCTGTTTGACAACAATAATTAATTGTTTTATCACTGACGGTTGGAACTACAAAGCTGAATTTGAGCTTGATAGATCAGTTATGAAGATTTGTAAATTTGTACTCTGTCTACCTAGTACTGTGATTGATGGTCCAAAGTTTGATTACCCAATTTCATTTGGTTGACAGATAGAGTAGATTCTTCGTCATCTACACTGACATTTCTAATAATAAAATGCATTGAATTCTATTTTTATCAACCAATTATTTCTAATGCAGTTAGGTACAACAATAACAGCAGTTTGTAACATAACGGGGGAAGCACCTTGGATGGCTGAATATAAGATAGTTGTTATTGGCGATGGTGGTGTCGGTAAATCAGCACTTACGATACAACTTTGTCAAAACCACTTCTTTGATGAATACGACCCTACCATAGAAGATTCGTAAGCGTTTTTAATCAATTAAAAACACTTTTACGCATTTTACTTTACTCTTTATTCAAACGCGTTATAACGCTTATGTAGGTATCGTAAACAATGCATTGTAGATGATGAGACGCTTATCTTGGATATTCTTGATACAGCAGGCAGAGAAGAGTACTCTGCAATGCGTGATCAAGTAAGCACTTTGTTTGCTGCCGTGCATAACTAACTTATTCGTTAACGTACAGTACATAAGAACAGGTGAAGGATTTTTACTTGTTTACGCTATTACAAGCCGTACATCTTTTGAGGAACTACCAGCTTTCTATGACCAAGTTAGAAGGTACGGAACACTTGGCAAGTTGACAATCCAATTTTCCCATTATTTTATCAAAATGGTTTGTTGATTCATTTTAGGATGAAGGATCTAGATTATATCCCTTCAGTAATAGTTGGGAATAAAGTCGATTTAGAAGAAGAGAGACAAGTTACTAAAGAAGAAGGAGAAGAGCTTGGAAAGCATTACAGCATTCCTTTTTTTGAGACATCAGCTAAAACACGTGAAAATGTTGAAGAAGCTTTTTATCAACTTGTACGAGAGATAAGGAAGGACCGAGATTCAAGTTTACCAAAACCTTTTAAACGAAAGAGACGTTGCGCTATGATGTAAAACAACCTTGGTAGAGGGTTAAGTAGCCCTTCCGGAAGATGGACAAAGAGTCACCATTTTTCAAAGCAATATCCAAATGTACAATAAACAAATACTTGTATTTCGGTCTCGTAGTTAATAGGTGCACTTCTTCATGGACTTGTATTTGTGACACTTTCTTTTACATATATAGAAACTTGTATATGTGCATAGGAGCCTATGTATAAGCGCCCTCACAATCTCCTTGAAAACAGCAAAATATTAGGATCTTAAGAACAAGGACCCTACTTAGTATGAAAGATACTGTTTTGTCAAAAAGATATTGCCTAGCCACTGGCGCCATTAATAGCTTATGGCTTGTGGTTTCATATTATGATCTGGTTAAGTTGTTGTTGATGAAGATATTACCTTGACAGTGAAAAGTATGCTTGAAGAAGGAGTATTTATTGAGTAAAGTCGTATTACAAGACAAGAGCAATGAGAGAAATAACAACTCCCAACACAACTGTTTTAATACAAGCCACTGATGGTTCATTTGTCTGAGCTTGAGTAGGTTCTATAGGTGCAATAGGTTCCTGAGGCGCAATAGGTACTTGCGGTGCAATTGGTGAAGCAGGAGCTTCTGGGAAACATCCAACAGGTTCGCCGCCTATGATTTCCCAACTAAAAACAGCGTTTTCAATGGCTTCGCTAACATTTGCAGCTGTAACAATCATCGTATATTGTTGCCCTTGAACAAGAAACGCAGCTATTGGTATATCTTCACCAGCTTTTACAAATGAACCAGACGAACAATCAGGTGGGACAACGCTAAACAAATAAACAGTCAACGTCACTGTGAGTGCTTAAGCCAAACATACTCAGGTGCAATAGACTCGTTGAAAAGAGTTACAACTGGTTTACTGAAACCAATGGTACAATTTTGAAGGGGGTTTAAATCTCCAGAGGCTGAGAATATGTAATAACCAGTAGTAGATACATCGATTGGCTAGTGAAATACATGAGTTTAAACAACGGCTAAACCGCCAAAAAATAATTAGAGTTCTCACTTACCACTGCGTTCCAGCTGCTCTTGGGTCCATCATTATTGCACTCGGTAGTTATTATGCTTCTGTTGTTAGTTTTAACTCTAGAATATTTCTAATGTAAAGAACAATAAGCTAAGGAGGGAGAAATAGCACTCTAAATTCTATCTCGAATGTTGTCTTCTTTCTTATTTTTTTCGTGGACGTACTTCAAAACCAAGTTTTGGGCCCATACAAGGTAAACAGACACAAGTAGCTATTGGGGTATATTCTTGTATTGAAACGCCAGCGAGAACTACATTCAAATAACAGTGAGAAACAAAGCAAACAAAACAGCTGAACATACATTCCTTGAATTCTATACTTGGCAAACCGAACCTCGATATACTAAAAACCCTTCCAAAAACAAATGTGTACTCAACACCAGCTTTTAAGAGCCATACAACATCACCAAGATTAGTGTTTATATCCATAGTTTGAGTTCCACAGTTGTCTCTAAATGACAAGCATGGTCCAGTGTAGTTCGATAAAACTCTTACTCCCACGTTGGCAACATCTCCAAGGGACAGTGTGTAGAATCTGGCACTAGCGAAAGATTAGTGTATAGAACCTAAATATAGATTCAACGTACGTATTATTCTTAGCTACCATTCCAGAAAACTTGATTGTGTAGTTCACAGTTTTAGAAGGTGTAAATTTAAATGTAGTTGAAGGAATTGACTCTAAAGATATCCTGAATTCACGGGCAGTACTGTTTGTATTCAATTCAATCAGTGTTTGGTATTCGGGTTGTTCAGTCAACTCAACAACAAACACTCCGTCAAAATAAGGTTTGAATGAAACTGGTTCATTATCATCAATACTTAGGTCGTACGTTACAATACCAACGACTTCACCAGCTGGAAGCCATATTGCGTTATTTGTGGTAGCAGCTAACAGTAGTGTGAGATGTTGACTAACGTCTTGAGAACAAAACAGTACCCGGATTTTTAGTGGAATTGCCAGCACTATTCCCAGAGAAAATGGCCCATAATAGGTTGTCACAAGGATTAGCACAGTCAAAACTGTTAGAGTATAAACCGATATTGATGTATGGAATGAGATTAACTGAGGTGTGCGCTGTAGAATAAAATAAGAACAAATTTAGGTTTGTATGAACTACGTACCTTGCATGTAGTAAAAACCTGCTTTTGGGAGTGACATATTAAACGATACCCAACGCGCTGTCTTGGACCCACTAAATAGTATTTACGAGAGGCACGTGATGATTGGGGAAAACTAAAAAGATTGTACATACGCTGAACATTTGGGTATGTCATATATGCTTTCAAATTGGTACTGGGGAGGTGTACTGCAAGTCCCTGCTGAATCTTTTCTAAAAGAAACTGGGTTTAGTTTTCTATCTCAACCTAGCTATTGAGCTTTACCCGCAAGACACGTCAGATAGTTGGCCTGTAAAACGCATGGTAGCAGACCATGCTAGGACTATGAATAGACAAAGGAAGAAGAGATGCATTATCAAGGTGAGATAACAGTTTTTGAACACAATTTCCCGGTTATTTGCGGGGCTGTTGGGGATAACACCCGTCTTTGTGTACAAAAAGATCAACAGTATCATTACTACATAAAAATCACTTCTTTGGTCTAGACAAGGATCACGTGGCATAGGGAATTGTTGGGAAAAAGTTGGTTAAGATTTTTGGGAGCAAGTTTGCTACGCTTGTTGTTCTTAACCTGTTGCGCTAGCAACTGAATGGGAATACCCTCAAATCTTGTAATGGGTAAACCCAAATAACACAAGGGTGGTCATCTTTCTTAGAGTACGAGTTTCTCCGACTAACTTCCTAAGCGAATATGGGTTCGTCAAAATAGAAAACCGATTGCTAACACGATTAAAAAGTTCAAAACAAGTCTCTTCTCAAAACCGTATCATTTGTCCATCATTAGACAATAACCTGCCATTTCGGGTGAGGTGTTTTACAAGTATTCCAACTGAGCGTTCCGTAGTCGTTTTGGTGCAGTAACTGCATCATTGATACAGCACTGTACTTTTTTGGAGAATCCCGTGTCACGTGATTTCACATGCTGTATGTGCCATAGTTGGCTTTAACAGTAACACGTGGGTGAATCTCAAAGGACTTAGATCAGCTATCTGGCGAAAAAGCACGCTTTACCTAAACGGATTAAACGTTGGTAACTATCGCGCACGATAACACGCTCGGTTGTGATTGTACCATTGGTATCGTCTCGTGTAACTTTTAAAGAAAGCGAGCACGCAATACTTGCAACAATGTCCAAAAACCATGTAAAACATTGTAAAAGTCGCTGTGGTGGCTACAACCGTCACCGATAATTTGTTGCTTGCAAACTCCACTTCATAAATTGTTCAAACAACACTCAGACGCTATAGGGGCTCTATACACGCGCATGAACGGCATAACACGTTTTACAATGTTTAATGATCGCTAACGCGTATTCTTTAGTTCGCGTTACTTCTCAAACGCTTGTGCGAGGCCAGGCAAATTAACGTAAACCTAGATTAAGCCTACTTCAGCGTCAAGTTATTTTTTAGTTGAACGAATAACTCAGTATGGAGGTTGATCAGGCGTTAAAGGATATTTTTCTAGTATCTCTTGACGCAAGTACAACAGGAAAATACACGTATTATGCCGAGTTGGCAACATCTATTGCCTTGAGCGATTCATTAGATGTTATGGATACTACAGATACAAGTGACCAGCCCAGCTTTTTTTTAGAGCAAGGTATTTGTTTTAACGCGTTTTTGAAACGAAAAAAAACTAAATCAGTTAAAGTGCCCCAAACGGTACTCCAAAGACACCCACAAGCTACTGGTTGGTCTTCAACAGCGCCCATTGTTAATTTTGACGCTATTCTATCGTCTGTGTCTGAAAAGTGCGTAAACAAATTATTTGTTAATACTGACAGCTTTGACATAGTAACACGAGGCCGTTGATACTCAATACAAGCCATACACCTGCTATATTGCGTTGTTGTGCGAACTATCCACAAGGAGGTTTCTCTTGGTGTGTAGGCGCGTATAACCGTGCCAAGCAATACCAAAAGGTGAAATTAGAGCTTCAGAAAAAAACTTTTTAGCTGAAAACCGTCTTTTTTGTTAGAAATGGCCTAAAGTCGTTGATGAAGTACTCCCTCATATTATGAATCATATAAAGCAATTATTAATATTTGAACAACACTCACAAATGGATAACACTGTACGCTTTTTTTTTTTATTTTGTGCAAAGCGAGAATTTACTTTGTTGGTATTGTATGTCGTCTAATTCTTCCCAAGAATGATCCCGTTGGTAACTCACAACTTCTTAATCATTTTGCGAATGTACCTGATGCACTAGTCGCTGAGCTAGCGCAAGTCTGTGCGCGTGAAGAGGCTGTAGTTGGTAGGATTTTTTTTGCCTTTTTAGTTGTACCGTTATCACCTCTTACCAATTTCTGTAGTTTTCTCTCCACTTGTTTCACAAGTCGTCGTTGCAATGAAACATGTTGTAAAACAAGGTGATGTATTCTCAAGTGCGTACCAATTGACTGTTATCTATAACTTGCTAATTTTGGTTTTGTTTTTTTTAGCGGATATTTTCGAGCTTTTCAAGAAACTTAAAGCGCTTATGAACTATCCACCGTTACTGGAGCTATTTGCATGCATGCTAGGGTGAGTAAGAGCGCTACATTCATCTTCAAAAAAAAAAAGACAAAAACTCATGTAGCACGTGTATTTACACGTGTTTTTATGTTTTGTTTTTTTTTCGAGCGTATAAAATGCTAATAAGAGTATTCAGTTTGGAGCTTGAGAAATCACAACAAGCTACTGCACGTTCAATGGAAAATGATTCAATAATTGGACCTTTCTTGCAACTGTCTTCAATGAATAGCCCTACCAATCACTTTAATAGTGATCAAATCAGGAATTACCCTAGGTGCGGTACTGCTGCTCTTCATCAACATCAAGATAAATACAGAAAAGTATTTACAGGCATGCAGGTATAATGACACAAAAGCTTTAAGATTTATTTTTTATGTTCTTATTTTTTTTTTTCATAGCGAGAGATGCACTTTATTTTAAAGAAGCTATGTGTATTTAAGTCTCCTAATGTACAAGCAAGAAAAATATTACTCATGTGGTTCGCTAAAACAGCACAACTTAATGAAATGCGCACTACATTAGCAGCAAATGATCCATTATACTACGAGGTATGTTTATTATTTTTTCGAGAAAAACAAACTTGTTGCATGTGTTGTCTTCTTAAAAAAACCTGTAGTTGTCTCTCATGGCGTCATCAGATGCATTTTCAGTAAATCTTACTGCTATCATGCTTCTATTTTGCAAGCCCTTTCTGTACCCATCAACTGACAAGATCCGATTAATCAATCCACATTACGCCAGAGTGAGCAAACAAAATCGTTATTTTGTTGTATGTGTTGAGCTCTCTAACAATTTCTTCTCCTTTAGTATAATCAATTGATAGATTACACTAAACAAACAACATTACTTACATCAACATACCCCGATGTTGCTGTGGATACAAAGATAAAAATGGGAACATTCAACTTTATTACAGATATTTTCTTTACAACGTTTCACATGATATTCGTTGGGTACCTTCTAGTTCTTTATTTTCTTTTTACGGCTTATAGTTTGTAATAATATTATCGTAGAATAATGCCTATTGTTGAGCGTCATTCTAAGCATCTAACAGCTTTATTGAATACGAAACAAAAAGCTGCAAATCTTCAAAAACTTTATGGTTAGTAACTTTTTTTTTCGTTCCGATTGCTTAATCTTACACTACATTAAAGGAGCTGACTGGCATCAAACAAAAGATGGAAAGGCTCTTGATAAAGCATTAACTAAGCTATTTGCTTTAGTAGATGCATGGGATACTCACGCACTTGCACCCGAGTTGGTGAACAGTTGCTTGAAGTACCTTCATTTTTTATACTATGCCTAACTAATTTACATTTTAGCTTCTGCTATACTGCTATGCATTTCTTAGTAAAAACCTACGAGGAATACCAACCTAAGGGACAAGCTGAAGCAGTATTTTCTGCATTCCCAGAGTACTTTATTCGTGTACCACTTGTACGTGTTTACAAAATCCGATCGAAGCAAGTTTACGCTAAATTATTCCTAGCAATATGTTGCGTTTGTAGCACGTCAAAAACCGGCTATACTGAATACTCTAAGACTTGGACTTGTTATTGATTTTATTGTTATATTTATGAATGCAACACATATTGTAAAGAGCCCTATCGTTAGGTATGTTCAAGAACAAACTGGAAAGAAAAAAATACACTTTTTTGGTTCTTTTTTTTTTATGTTTATGACTACTCTTAGGGCTAAATTTGCTACCTTACTTGCTGAGTTACAATACCAAAGTAAGAGAAAGACACCAGGCCCAAAGTACCAACAAAATTCTTTTTCATTCAACTCCACACAACGTAAGATTAGAACGATTATAAAAATGATATTTATATATTTAACTTTTTTTTTTTCCAAAACAGCATCTTTGGGTCCTACGTCTGCTTTCCAGTCTCTGTACAAAAATTTCTTCATAAGCAACAAAAGATGTCAAAAAGATCTTGTGCCTGGACTTATGAATACATTCATCAACCTAGATGTAGTAGAGGTATAATTTGAAAAAAAAAGCACATACAACTTAACAGTATAAGAATTGACTTAACTAAAAAACAGGGCCTGGACGTTGATAAAGAAAAGTATGATAAATACGCTGTTAGAAGGAACATAGCAATGCTCATTACTGATCTATGGGGCGTACCAATGTATAAAAAGATTATAACTCAGGTATGCACGAGTAGTTGGAACAAAGTCCGCCATTAATGTTTGTTTTAACAACTAGTTACTGTTAAATGACAAGTCAGAAGAAGCTCAACAGTTCCTTTCTACAATATTGAACGATGCTATCATGCTACTCAATGATGCGTTGGGACGATTAGTAGATATTAAACAGCTTCAAATGGCTATGAAAGACGTTGCTACGTGGAATGCTCAACCTGCCGAAACGTACAGCGTTCTTTGCTTGAACTGGAAACTCATATTTTTATAGTAAAAAGCGCCGTGAGGGATACTTTGGCGTACAAGAAAGGACTGTCAAGGTATTCTTTTTTTTCGCGTAGATAGCAACAGCTTACTTGGTTTCTTAATTTTTCTGCTAGGGATTCATGTCACTTGCAATTGCTATTTTAGAGTTACTACAGCATTTATCGAGCACAAGGACTCTAGCATCAAAGTTTATGTCAAACAAACTTACTGCGTTCAAAACAGTATCTATGCTCACCCGCTTCTATGAGCAGATAGTAGGGCCTAAATTCAACGATCTTAATGTTGATAACCCTCAAAAATATAACTTTAAGCCACAGGTACGTACCGTAATATCTTAAGTCACTTTTACTAAACTATGACTTCTTTATAGGATCTTTTGAAGCGCATCATAGCGATTACAATGGGTTTTGCTCATGAGAAAATATTTGTTCATATGTTTGCAGAAGATATGGATTACGCTCATGAGTACATGAACAAAGGTAGGCGCATTATTGTTGATTATGATCTAAATCTGACTTAACCAAGTTATTGTTTAAGTTACTTGTTTGTTTTAAGACTGACTTTGATCTTTTAGCATTATATGTTGTAAACAAACACTCCCTGCTAACGAAAGAAGCCATTGGAAACTTTAGAAAATTTGTTTTTGATGTATTAGCTGTCTTTGAAGCAGAACAAGCCAAACGTACTCAAATTTATTTTGCTTTTGATGATTGTTCCTAATTATCGCCTTAGTACCTCAAATTGATGAAATTGAGGACCCTATGCTTGTAGAATTAAGTCCTGAGGTCCAGGCAGAAAAAGATCGCGGTACGCTTCTCACAGAGGGCAAACAATTGGTGTTTTTTTTTTTGCTTACTAATGAAGAGTTCCACATGTTTTCTTTTTCTGTTATTCTTTGTGCTAATTTTTATTGTTTTGTAGAGGTTGATGAAGCTTATGTGGAGACCTTGCAAGATCTTGTATTCGATTCTGTTGAGATGTTTGATGATAATGGAGAATACAGGCATAGATTTGCTAAAAATATTAAAGCATCAGAAAATTCATTCAATAAACAAAAAATAGAACGTTTAACAAAGGTACCACTTAAAATATGTTCACAAAATTAGCAACTTGAAATCCATAATATTATTTTTTCAGCACGACACGTGCAAGTCTTCAACGTTGGTTTTCAAAAAAGAATTCCTTGTTTCTTCTTTTTTTCTATTTTTTTTTTTCTGGTTGTTGTGTACTCACTATCATCTTTTAGGAATGTAAGATGCTTTCTGGTAGTTTACCTATAAACAGAGGTTCTTCTGTATTCGTAAGAACGGACGACGAGAGAATTGATGTTATGAAGGTATGCCAACTTTCTTGTAAAACAATTCTGATTTTTTTCTTACTTTTTTTTTTTTCAAACAGGCGATCATCACAGGACCAAAAGGGACACCTTATGGATGCGGATGTTTTCTATTCGATATATTCTTTCCACCAACATATCCTAACGACCCACCCCTTGTAAATATAACTGTACGTCCTTCCTTGTTGTCAAACTTTTTTTTTGTTTTGTCCAAAAAGAGCTACAAACTAACTAAACTTAGACCACTGGTAATGGGACAGTTCGTTATAATCCAAATCTATATAGTGACGGTAAAGTATGCTTGTCATTATTGGGTACATGGCATGGTGACAAATCATCCAAATGGAACTCTGTATCATCAACACTATACCAAGTACGATCCCTTTTAAAATATTTTTTTATCTCGAAATACTTCCCTCTTATTTTTGTCTCTTTCTTTGTAATACGCGCCTGTAATCAACTTCTTTTATTATATTCTTAGTGATACTTGTCTTAACGATTTTTTTACAGGTGCTTGTGAGTATCCAAGGGCTTATACTAATTGAAGAGCCTTACTTTAATGAACCTTCATATGAAGCACAGAGAAACACAAAAGAAGGTTCTTTACGTTCAAAGGAGTATAACGAACAACTCCAATATGATACAATACGATGGGCAATGGTAGATAGTATTAAAAACCCTCCAGAAGGTACGAAACAAAAGAAGAGAAACGTCACATTCAATGGCGTTCTTTAACATTTTTTTTTTTTGTTAGGATTCGAGGAAGTCATACAAAATCATTTCCTCATTGATGGTGATGATATTCTTCGTCAATGCGAACGTTGGATTTCAGAAGCATCTGATACTATGAAACCGAAGCTAAAGCGTGTTGTTGGAGAATTTAAGAGAGCATTAGCACAATTAAAAGCGAAAAGTAACCAGTAAAAAAGGAAAAAAAAAAGAATAAATATGAGGAGTTTAAAAAAAGTTTTCACTATTCAAGTAGGACTTGTGCTTTGACCAGGTCTTATTGTTAAGAGCACGTGACTATGGAATAAGCCGGAAGCTCTAGACCCAACAACGTTTGAACAAAGGTAAAATGACAACTAAGGAGCGCACGTAATAGTCCAATCACAGAAGTGACAAACTTGTTTCTCTGCCTAATGAGATATGCGGCGTGTAAAGATTTAGCGTCAGAAACCACAAGCCTTACGCTATTAATGAAGCTTGTTTTCCACTGGCTTTAGGCAATATCTGACAAAACAGTATCTTTCATACTAAGTAGGGGCGCTTATACATAGGCTCCTATGTACATCTACAAGTTTCTGTATAATTTAAAAGAAAGTGTCACAAATACAAGTCCATGACAAAATGCACCTATTAACTACGAGACCGAAATACAAGTATTTGTTTATTGTACATTTGGATGTTGCTTTGAAAAATGGTGGCTCTTTGTCCACCTTCCTGAAGAGCTACTTAACCCTCTAACAAGATTGTTTTACATCATAGTGCAACGTCTCTTTCGTTTAAAAGGTTTTGGTAAACCTGAATCTCGGTCCTTCCTTATCTCTCGTACAAGTTGATAAAAAGCTTCTTCAACATTTTCACGTGTTTTAGCTGATGTCTCAAAAAAAGGAATGCTGTAATGCTTTCCAAGCTCTTCTCCTTCTTCTTTAGTAACTACTCTTTGTTCTTCTAAATCGACTTTATTCCCAACTATTACTGAAGGGACATAATCTAGATCCTTCATCCTAAAATGAATCAACAAACCTTTTTTGATAAAATAATGCGAAAATTGGATTGTCAACTTGCCAAGTGTTCTGTACCTTCTAATTTGGTCATAGAAAGCTGGTAGTTCCTCAAAAGATGTGCGGCTTGTAATAGCGTAAACAAGTAAATATCCTTGCCCTGTTCTCATGTACTGTACGTTAACAAATAAGTTAGTTACACATGGTAGCTGGCAAAGTGCTTACTTGATCACGCATTACATTGTACTCTTCTCTGCCTGCTGTATCAAGAATATCCAAGAGAAGCGTCTCATCATCTACAATACATCGTTTGCGATACCTACATAAGGTTATAAGGCGTTTGAACAAAGAGTAAAGTAAAATGCGTAAAAGTGTTTTTAATTGATTAAAAACGCTTACGAATCTTCTATGGTAGGGTCGTATTCATCAACAAAGTGGTTTTGAACAAGTTGTATTGTAAGTGCTGATTTACCGACACCACCATCGCCAATAACAACTATTTTATATTCAGTCATCCAAGGTGCTTCCCCGTTATGTTACAAACTGCTGCTATTGTTGTACTTGACTTCATTAGAATGATAAAAATAGAATTCAATGCATTTTATTATTAGAAATTTCAGTAGATGACGAAGAATCTACCCTATCTGTCAACCAAATGAGAGTACAACTAATCTATCAAGCTCAAATTCAGCTTTGTAGTTCCAACCGTCAGTGATAAAACAGTTAATTATTGTTGTCAAACAGCCAGTATTCATGAAGTAAAAAAATTCGTTCACTATTCATCACCATAGTGCAACGTCTCATTTGTTTAATAGGTTTAGATGTAGCTGGATCTCAGTGCTTCCTTATCTCTCGTACAAGTTGATAAAAAGCTTCTTCAACATTTTCACGTGTTTTAGCTGATGTCTCATAAAAAGGAATGGAGTAATACTGCTTTCCCAGCTCTTTTCCTTCTTCTTTATAACTTGTCTCTGTTCTACTAAATCAACTTTATTCCCAACTATTACTGAAGGAACAGAATCTAGATCCTTCATCCTAAAATGAATCAACAAACCATTTTGATAAAATAATGGGAAAATTGGATTGTCAACTTATCAAGTGTTCCGTAATATAGAGAAGTCATCTCTGGCTGTATCAAAAATATCCAATACAACAGGTCTGAAAATTATCATGGTATAATACCATATTTTATGGTATAATCACCTTTTATGGTACAAGCTCAGTATAATCCATAATTATACCATATAATTATACCATAAAATATGGTATAATACCATGTTTTTTGGACAAATGGTATAACAGCCATTATACCATGTTTATACCATATCTCAATTTATAGAATATAATTATACCATAAAACATGGTACTATACCATGGTATTATACTGCATTTTAAAGTATATTATACCATGCATTATACCATATAATTATACCATAAAACACAGTATTATACCATGGTATTATACCACATTTTACAGTATATTATACCATGCATTATACCATATAATTATACCATAAACATGGTACTATACCATGGTATTATACTGCATTTTAAAGTATATTATACCACGCATTATACCATATAATTATACCATAAAACACAGTATTATACCATGGTATTATACCACATTTTACAGTATATTATACCATGCATTATACCATATAATTATACCATAAAACACAGTATTATATCATGGTATTATACTGTATTTTACAGTATTGTATACCGTGCATTATACCATATAATTATACCATAAAATGTGGTATTATACCGTGGTATTATACTGTATAAGTATAAGTTAGTCAAAGCTCACTTGGTCTGCACTTGATTTAATAGCATATGGACCTACACAAACGCCATACCACACAATGCTTTGACAGTAGCCGTTATTGAACATAATTGGCATATAAATGTGTGAAAAACAGTTTTAAGAGAGAAATCTGGTAACGCACCCCAATTACAGGCGTTTTAGGGATAAATTGGCCAACTTTCTCCGATTAATGGTATTTGAGGAAGAAACCACTCCGCGTACCCCATGTTAGAACGCTACAGTGGTATACACACCAAAAACGTGTTTAGCGCTCGAAAAATGCCCATTCGCAAAAAACCTCCAATTGGAGGTTTTTTCCGGCTCTCATTTTTTTCTCCCCTCCATACGCATTTTTACACTCAATCAACGCCATACAGCCTCATTTACCAAATCAAGAGCAAAATTATTTATTTTTTTTTGACATTCTTGATATATGCCCCAATGTGTGTTAAACCACGCGATTAGTGATATAAGGCAAAGTTGTTTCAGAGCCTACCCATTTTTCGAGTTTTTTGGTTTTTTTTGGATTTTTTTGATTTTTTTGGTTTTTTCCTACCAAACGCCCGCATTTGCCGGAACAGATAGCATTTAGGCTCTGCACCCATGCGTTGACCTTACGAGTGATATTGTAAATTAATTGGCTAAGCCAGGGCATAAAACTAAGTTTTGACCAGTTTATTGCCCACACAACACAAGGTACGCTAGAAAGTAGTTGTTTTAAAGCTGTTTGCCATAGGTTTTACAGGCTTAATAGGTGATATAAAAAACAAAACGTGTTAGCCGCCCAACCAGGTACTATTCCGCTAGAACTCGTTTCCGATGAGGTTGGTAGCTATTTTCATTTCTTTGTTTTAGTCTTGGTTTGGCTTCACCGTGCAGGTCATTTGTTACTCTCAGCGCTGCCATAAAACAACAATTTTTGTACGACTATTTATTTTGTGTACAAGAAACCAAGCCAGCGCTAACTCTTCTTTTAGGTTTCATGCTATATCCATTCAATGCACTTACAGCAAGTACGATCTGTTCTTTTAAGGTTATTTGATCACTGCAAAAAAGGACATGGGCAAAACTAAAAGTCACGGATGTAAACAAAAAAAAGATGTATTAATAAATGTGTTTTTATTTTTAGAACAGTTTTTACACAGTATAATACACCTGGTTTTGTGGTATAATCTACCAAGTTTTAAGGTATAATATACCAGGCTTTATGGTATTATACTGTGTTTTATACCATGTTTTATGGTAGAATTATACCATATAATGCATTTTTTCAGGTGAAAAAATATGGTATAAATTCGCACTTTCTACTGTATATTTATGGTATAATTTGGCTGTTTCATGGTATAAATCCTTTGATTTATGGTATATTATACTGGAATTTGTGGTATAAAATTGGAATCAATGGTATAATTATACCACAAATTCATGGTATCTACCATAAAAACAGCTTGAGAATTTTAGACCTG